>CM029276.1:33927076-33992418 GCA_016920895.1 Vaccinium myrtillus | reverse complement strand
CAAACCCCAAATGAAAATTAAGCTAATTACAGACTCCGAAAGGCTTGACATAACCCGGAAAATGTCAACAAAACTAACACCATATATAGGGGAAAAAACCAGATGCCTTGTACAAAGTTAAGGACCCTGAAAACGAACATTCGTAGAAAAAATGCTTGGGAACGGTATCGTGTAGGCTAACTGCTAAGGAGCTTCTAGTGTGAATTTCATAATTTGGGGAAGACTCATACATACTGCATATATAGTCCTTGATCATTTGGACATGCAAGGGAACAAAGCGACGAAGGCTAACCTAGATCTATCATTTGTCAATTTTCAGGAGATGTTATTGATCATTTTGATATGCAAATGCATTCTGCAGAACTTCATGGATTGCAGAATTGGTGCTCTGTGGTTTCTGATTCATTTTGGGGAGCTTTGGATGCACTCTGATACAAGTTGATGTCTACTGGGACTTGGTGCTCTATCCTTATTGTTATCATCTTTTAGTAGCTATTTGATGCAATTATTGATGTATCTTCTTTCGGGTGTATTTTTCTTTTTGGCTTTCGGTTGGTTCCTTGTCAACTGCGCTTGTAGGATTGGAGAGGCATATGACTGTTGAAAGATTGGGTGCCAACGTAGTTGGGATACTTCCTTCTCTCGTTGTGATGCTTTTTTTCTCCTCTCCTTTGGGATACTTCCTTCTTGTTGTGGTGCCTTTTTTCTCATCTCCTTTTAATCTCGTAATCATTTTCAAGATTAATAAAATTTCTTTGCCGTTTTAAAAAAAAAAACCGCGAAAGAGCTTATGAGGGAAGAAAGTCCTAGTTTCACAAATACAGTCTTTGTAACGCCCCATGTAGACCCCTAGCCCAGTACCCTGATTTGATCCACAAACCACACCACATGGCCCAAAATGCTTAAGCCCAAGGTACTAGTAGTAGCCCACATGGTTTATTATATACCCAAGATCACTCATGTAAACAACCAATGTGAGACTAAACACCATCTACCCCCAAACCTGGGGTATTACAATCTTCCCCCCTTAAGGATGCAACGTCCTCGTTGCATAGTCCCAACAACCTCCCCTGGTGTCCGTGGTGGCAGAGCGCATCCTACCCGCCATTTGGACCAGGGCGGGGCTCTGATACCATTTGTAACGCCCCATGTAGACCATCTTGGACAGACCCGATTTGAGACAAGCCACACCATGGCCCAAAATGCTTAATCTTCTCAAGCGACTCCCTGGTTTATTATATAAAAAAGATCACTCATGTAAACAACCAATGTGAGACTAAACACCATCTACCCCCAAACCTGGGGTATTACAATATTCTGTCACAATTGTGCTTCAAATGCTACGGCTACCCTCGAAAACCTCCAATTACTACAGTGTTCCCAACGTACACGTGAGACCGTACTCTATCAGTATACAAATTTTTTTCCGTTGGAAATTTTGTGAATGAAACCGGGGCACTCAGAGGGTTTCCTGAGGCAACCGAAACCTCCCCACGGATTCAATACGATCGCGGATTAATGCTAGGTAACTCCCTCATGAATATGAAGATTATGGCAGAATTCATTCCCCATTCAAATTCGTTTTCAAGGCAGGAGTTACAGATTACATAATTGAATTGGATATTCAATCTGTCTAATGAATGGGGAGGCTCCTCCTCTTTAATCCCGTATTCAATTTCAGCTCCATTTTCCATTTATAAAATGGAAGCTCTGTTGTGTGTTTTTTATATCAGTTTTCGAGCAACAAAATACTCCAGAATTCGTCTTTGTGAGAGAGAGAGAGGTATTTTTTATTTCGGGCCACAAGGAAAAAAATTCACCCGTGTTTAGAATAAAAACCCCGGGACGAAGACGTCGGTTCAACCTACAACACCCACGGTAGGCGGCGCATCTTTATTAAGGAGAGTGTGTTACACACGACTCGGCTTTTTCAATCTACTGTTTGTATCTCTATTTCAATTATGTTATTTCCGGTTTATGTAATTTCATCGTATTTTGTTCATGTATAATGTTATGAGAGGAATTTGTTCTTTGGGTCTGTGATTGCCACTGTATTTTTTCCAACATTTTCCACGTAAGTAAATGCATGACGGTACCCTATCCGTATACAAATTTTTCTCTGTTGCGTGAGATATGTAATTTGCTGTTGAATTATCACTGGAAGAGTATGCAAGAATAAAAGAAACTATTTTTCCTCTTGCGATGGAGAATTTAGGGCTTTTTTTTTTTTTTTGGAGTGATTTTGACATCTTGGACAGTTGGAGGAAAGTGAGACGAAGCTCCTACCATCTTGAATCTTCTCAAGTGACTCCTGAGAGTTTTTTTTTTTTTTTAAAAAGAAAATTCTTTCTTTGTTTCTGAAAACTATTCCCTCCGTTCCAAAATAAGTGTCCACTACGGACAGTCGTACCATTTTTCAAATTAAAAAATTGAGTACTTCCGTGTATCGTTTTTCAAATTTTTTCACACCGAATTAAAGTACTCTGTGTAAAAAAATTCGAAACACGATACACAGAAGTACTTAATTTTTTAGTTTGAAAAATGGTAAGAGAGAGAGTATGGGACACTTATTTTGGAACGGAGGGAGTATTTTTATAATAAAAATACACACACACTCCCACCGTCCATGTTTTTTGGTCCATTTTTTGCATTCATGACATGTTTAAATTGTCAAGATGTTTCAATTGATAACAGTTTTCATGATTTTTAAAATTTCGTATAATAGAACTAATTAAAATTTAATAAGACCCCATATTGCATATTTTTAAAAATTGGTATTGAAAGATATGTACAATTTTTCAAGGAGTGTGAAATAGTAAAAGTGGTCAAACATACCTGGGGGTAAATGATACAGAAACACAAGAATTACGGGAAAAATAAGAAAGGTATTTTTTTTTTCTCCAAGGAACAAGGAAAAAAAATTCACCCCGTTTAGAATAAAAACCTGCTATGGGTACAGCACACCCGCGTACGTCAAATGCACGCAACACATCTTAATCACCCATCTCATGAATTAATGGTCCGGATTTTAAATAAACTATTCGCGCAAAGAGTTAAAACTATTCGTGCAAAGAGTTTACTTAAAATCCGAAACGTTGAAAATGATTTTGGATAGTTAAGATGCACCGTCCGTACATTTGGCGTACGCGAGTGTGCATACCCATAACATTTTTGTAAAAACCATCATTCCAGTGTTGTTTATGCTTCGACTGAGTGATATAACAACCCCGCGTTGGGAGAATAAAGGTAAAATTATTCAAATCTTGAAGAGATATACTGAAACTTTGGGACTCGGGGAGGTGTTGTGCACCCCTCGGCCGTTAGATCGAGTTTTGGATGACTCGGATGTGTTCGGCAATTTTTTTTTAATTTTTATTTTTTTTACCGGTAAAAAATCAAAACACATCCGAACCGTCCAAAACTCGATCCAACGGCCGAGGGGTGCACAGCACCATGCACAGCATGGCTGTGCACATCACCTCCCCCGCTTCCGTTATTTTGTTATCGGATGGACAAAATATGTGGTAATAAACTCAACTTACGGGAAGTTAATGAGAATAAACCAAACAGATTTGCTACAACTACAAACACTTGCCTTCGGAAGTGGAAGCATTCCTTTTGGAAAACTCTTCGAGACACGTTTTTTTTTTTTTTTTCCTCGTCACATATGATAATTGTTGTTAATGAAAGAAAAATTACATTAGGAAGATCCAACAGGGAACATTTTCTTTTGTTTCCTTCCGAAACATGCTCCACATATTTCACAACATAAGCAAATTAACCTATCCAAACACATCACCCCGTACAATTAGCAAACTTTATAGCAAGCAGCCCGAGGAGAGAAACTTGTGTGCGGATAGGGTACCAAGTGGTGGTACCCGTCCGTGCATCTGAGGCCTATCAAGCATCATCGGTCGGGCCACTTTCCACGGCCCTCACACACTTCGGGTGCACCTCGTACCCGCATTCGATACACTGGTAAGCCCAGCCCGACCCCTGCTCATCGCAGTCACAGCATATAAAAGGGCCCCCACCGGTGCCTTCTGACACCAACGTAAGCTCGTGGCGGTGGCCGATGTGTTTCTCCAATCGCGGCAGGTTCCTAGCCTCCTCATCCATCAGCTTCTCCAGTAACTCCACTTTGGCCTCTGTAAACGGATACGCATTCTCTTTGTACAAGTTTATCAAGTTCCTCCCTTGTTTGGTTACGGTCTTACCGTCCGGGCCAACGATGACCAAACTTGGTATTCCTTGGATATCGAAGTAATTGGTCAGTGTTTTAGTAATCGGGTCTTTGAAAGGCAAGGCAAGCCAGGGGATGGTGTTGAAATGTGCGTCGAACTCTGTTTGGTCACGGTCAGTTGACACTAGTACTATTTCGAAGTCGTCGTCTTTGTTTTCAGCCAGCAATTCTTCCTTAATTTTGTGGTAGATGGAGATCAGCCTGAGAGTGAATTTGACTCCTGGGAGGCACCACTGGGCTGTGAAATAGAGTCCTACTGTTTTCCCTATTAAGGAATCAACAGGCACCTGCACATGATCAAAGCCACATCAAAACACATGAATTATCAAGGATCCAGTAACTATTCCGAACAATTCAACAAGTCTTACAATACTCGTGATTCACGTATGTGAGATAGCTCCAGCAACTGTCCGAGACACTTGCTAGAGAGAATCATTTTCCAAGTATTTAAGTTATGTAGCTTCTCTGCTGGACTGGGTTGCCAAAATGTTTGAGCTTTAACATGCATATATTTATTTACTGTGTTTGTTGAAGTATATGGACACCCAAAAAAAATTCCTTGCTCGTTTCGGAATCTGGGGGGTGCGGTGCACGGTGCCACGCACCCCTCGGCCATCCGATCGTGTTTTGGAAGGCCCGGATGTGCTTTGATTTTTTAGGTGGTTCTGAGAGTAACTTCTGTTCTCTTTCTACTATGTGCTTGGAATGCCACTCTAGCTCCAATAGACATCCAAGTTAATTAGATGGGGTATGAAGGCCCAGTTCAAAAATAGGATTAGGCAGCATGATATTCTCATCTAAAAGTTTAAGTTATTAAACAGAGACGCAGTGCTTTCACGTGTAGCCACGCTCTCCTCCATAAGCGGGCTAAACACGTGTAAATTCTTAATCACTAGCTAGGTAGGCGGTGAAGTTCGAATTAATACAGGATCTATTGCTTGTTCTGATGCCATATATTTTAGATTGTTAATAACTTTTGAACTCATTTAAAAGTTTCAGTTGTTAAAAGAGAGGACAACTTTATTATTTATGTCCTTAACAAGTATATCCCAGAAAACATTTTGACCCTTTCGCCATAAAACTTATGCTGAGATAAACAATCCCACATATATAGCAAACTTTCAAGATTAGCTACATATATCCTTGTAAATTGTAAATTATTTGTTGTTAACTTCTTGACTTATTCAGTTCAACCGATCGTTGATCGTTATTCTGGAAACGTTGTCTAGCAGGTCCGGCCAACCACATGACCGTGTGATATGGCTGGCCGGACCTACCATATCACTTTGCCTGTCTTTGACTGAGACGTTGCTTTAGCCTTTAGAGGATACTAAGGACTGACCTGTTTAGGCGTGGGATGCCCCAAGAGGAAGTCCCTATCATGGCCAGCAAGCAAATTTAACAAAGTCTGGCTTTCATGTCTCTCCAATTCCTCCCTCTTCAATTCATCCAATCTCTCGTCGGTAAACGGAAACGCTTTCACCCCATACCGGTACATAATATCCACTCCATCGCGGTATGCAGCCCCGTCTCCAGTCCTGCCTGGCTGCAGAATAATTAGACACGGAATCCCCTCAACGTCGAACCTCCGGTTCAGCAATTTCTTCGATTCCAAGTCAGAAAACGGAATGGCTAGCCACGGCATCAATGAGTGGTAGTTGTTGAAGGCGTTTAAGTCCTCATCGGATGAAACGAAAACAACCTCAAATTGGGATCCATTGGCTTTTAGTTGGTCGTATAAATTGACCAAATGTTCGGTAAATTTTCGACAGGGTAGATACCAGTTGGCTGAGAAGTAAAGGCCTATTACTTTGCCTTCAAGGTCCGAAACTTTAACCTGCCACGATAAAAAAATAATAATAACAATAATAATAAAAAGATGACATTTCAAGTCATAGACAGCTCACAAAGGATTGAGCATCCAATTTTCCACTGTATGTTGGTGTGGACTCCACCATAAAGTGTGTGACATGTATTCATATCGAGTAATATAGAACATTAAAAAAATTCCCGAAATGGTACATGAAAGAGAAATCAATAGTCCAAATTCACATGATTGTTCCCTAACATTGAAGGGATTGGCTAAATAGTCTTGCCTTGAGATTTAAGGGTTTGCTCTCACCTAAGCTCTCAGCTGGTTCGACTTCCATTACCAGCAAACTCTTTGCGGCCACCGGGGGTTATGTTCGGTTGTTACCCCCACGGCCCCGAAATTAGTTGAAGTGCGCGTAAATTGACCCGGACATCCGATTGTCAAAAAAAAAAAATTGATTTCTCTTTCTTGTACCATTTTATGATGTATGTTGGTCTGGGCTCCACCATGAAGTATGTGACATGTATTCATAACAGGGAGTAGAAGAGCAGATGAAAAGTTTTCCCAAAATGGTACAGAAAAGATAAATCAATGGTCCATTTTGGAAAAACTTTTCATGTTCCCTAACATTTTCGATTCATGTCAATACATGAGGGAGAAGCCTTGAAACACGACGTGATCACGGAGCAACTAGAGCCCACACCAATATGTGATGCAAATAGCAATGATACATACACAAATAGTACCTGGAACGTGGGAATGAGTGGCTCAGATGCAAGTGGCTCAGATGCAAGTGCATCTGAGCCACTCATTCCCACGTTCCGGGTACTCATTTTTTATTACGCAAAAGAAGGAGCACTACGTGATGGCGCCCCAGGAATACTGAATAATCACTCGGGGACACATGTCAGTTGATTGTTCCACGGACTACAGTAGTAGTTGAGCCCCACGTCAACATTGGAGAAAGAATATTAGACACAACAATGTGTAACTCATGATGTACGACTAAATCACGTGAGTGACAGAAATTTCGGAAAAGGACTTCTTGCCCATTACCCAAAAGCAAAAAATGGTGACTTGGTGAGATTCCATTTGTTGGCATGCAGGAGGTGGAAAAGAGGCGTGAGGTTTTCAATTGGGTCGAGATGCAATAGGTAACACGTGGTACCTTTGCACTACATTCGGATCGTTCGATCAATGCAACCGAAGGCTGAGATTCGAGCAATCTCACTCCTTCCTTCGGCACACACTCTCTCCTTAATCTGAGCTATTCTTGGACGGTCCAGATGTGGTGCAAGACGTGAACTATATCTTACTTGCATTCAAAATTTTCTCTCAGATACCCGTCCGGTTTCTCGATTTTTGAACCCTTACCGGGTTTAAATGGATGATTGAAACTGTTTATTTTATAGAACTCATCGAGTAATCCAACCAAGCAAAAATTTATGTTGAACAGTTGTCCATAACCGTGTTTGGATCACTTATATCTTGAGGGAAAAAAAAAAAAAAAAAAAAAGAAGGGGATCCGGGGGCTGAGGGATGGTGCAGTGCACAAAATGCACTACACCGTGTAGTGCACCATCCGACTGTCCATTTCGACAATAGACGTCTCGGATTTAATCCAAGTAGTGAATTGAATCCGACCGTCGATTGTTTGGATTAAATCCGAGCCGTCCATTGTCGAAATGGACGGCCAGATGGTGTGCACTGCACTGTGTAGTGCATTTTGTGCACTACAGGGACCCCTTGGCCAGGATCCGGACCCATTTGGATTCTTTTTCCAACAAACAAATTCACTCTTACATATGGAAATCAGTGACTAGTGAATAAAGAGTGTACATGAATACTGACATAAAAAGAGGTTTTTGTTTGAAATTGTTCCCAATTGTGGTTTTTGAGATATAAATGGGATGCTTTAAAAGGGATGTGAAGCTCTTCGATTTGGATAAGGAAAAAAGAAGAACACTGAAAAGATAAGAAAATAATGGAATGAAGAGAATGAATATATGTATTATTTACTTTTCGGTTGGATTTGAAAAAGGAGAAGAAAGTGCATGGGCATTAATAATACTAGTGTATTAAATATGACTTCTTTGAGTTGTACTTATAAAAGCAAATGTAAGTACGCATAATTTTCCAAAAGATTCTAGTAATTCAGCTGCTAAAATTAACTTGATTTAGTGCTAAAATCATGGTTTTGAAATAAAAAAATGAAGTGGATTCGTGTATCGTTTTTCAATTTTTTTTTCGCACCAAATTAAAGTACAAGAAAATACTTAATTTTTTTATTTGATATACCATGATTTTAGCACCTGCTGAACTCATTTGCTAAAATCATGGTTGATTTTAGCAATTGGGTTGCTAAAAAAATTAGTAGAATTAACTTATTAAGTGAAATTGGGTTGATGTATTACAAGAGTAATCTGCTTCGTTAAGTGTAATAAGTTAGTTTTGTGGAACAATAATCTTTTTTTTATTTTTAAAATGAGGTCCTTGTATTTTTATTTTTTTATTTCTGTCGTTAGAACAAGTCAAAAAGTAAAATAAGATGACCAAAAACTTATAAAAAAAATCCTTAATTAACAATAAAACAAGCCAATTACAAAAATGTAAGGCACGTAGTCACGGTTTTGTAATAATAATAATCCAAACTAGCCAATATCTATATACTGTTTTTTATATTTACCTCTCCGTACACTTCTACTTTTGTCAGTTTTATGTTTTATAAAGTAGAAAAAAAAAAACTTAGGAAAAAGAATAAGAAAGGGAAGATAATAGAAAACAATTAACAATACTGACTTCTGCCGAAAAAGAAAGAAAGATATAATTAAGACCACACACTCGAACGAATTAGATCTAAATCGTTCATTTATCCCAAATCATAATCAAATTCATTTCATGAGAAATATTTCGATCAAATCTCGGTAAGTACATGAACGAAACATGTTTTTTCTCAGTTGATTTCGAAAATCATATGATCATATCCATCCCAAAAAAAAATTAAGAAAAAAGTTTTCAATTTGAATGAAAACAAATTCGAGAGAGAGGAGAGAGGAGAGAGGAGAGAGGAGAGAGAGAACCTGAGTTCCAGTAGGAGATAGCAGAAAATCACGAGCTTTAGAAGTCAAGAGGGACAAATTTGTGGAGCTGGAGATAACCTCATCATGAACAAATACTACCATGGATTCATCATCTTCTTTATTAATCTTCTTGTTCTCCTGCGAAACTTCCTTCATCTCTCTCTCTCTCTCTCCTCTCACTCTCTCTCTCTCTCCTCAACGCATGGAATTAGCACTAGAGAGAGAGATTCTTTTTCCAAACCCTTATGAGTATTTTCCTGAGAGAAGAGAACCCAGTGATTGAATTTCTCTTTCCAGATTATTAGAAACTATGATATGTGCAAGGAAAGATTTGCAGAAAATCATGCAGGGAAGGCCCTGCGGGACTCAGTACGGATCCCGAACGACTAATCCGAGTCGCTCAAGAATGTTAGAAACACATTTTGAGTGGGCCCACTAAAAACCAGCTCCATTCGATGTGTGTGGCTACTTAATCCAAACTTTCATTTTTGAATGGCTCGGATGAAAAAAAAAATGAAAGTTTGGATCGAGTATCTAAATATATTGGATGGAGCTGATTTTTAGTGGACCCACTCGAAATGTGTTTCTAAAAGTCTTGAGCAGCTCAGATTAGTCATTCGGAATCCGTACTGGATCCCGCAGGGCCTTCCCTGCGTGATTCCTATAACATTGCTGATTATTAATGAGTCTATTTGCAGTCCCACCAAACATAATTGCATGAGACACGTAGCATTTAGTACATCTGTGTACTACGATAATCTACTGATGACATCCATGAAATGTCATGCTGCCTAACCCCGTACCACGACAATCACCGGCCTCCTGACACTGTTGACTTTTCAATGTTTAGAATTAGATCTAGTTTTTCAAAAGATTTTATCAGAATTTGATAAAATCACCCTTGATTTACGAGAAACTCAGCCTTAGAGAATAAGTGAAAGATTGGACGAAGTACTTAAAGTTTTCGATTTCGATTGAGCAAAGTTTTTTAGGGCAGATTTTATTTTATTTTTAAATAATGAACAGCTCGAATTCTTCGTATGAGGCTCCAAAATGGGTTCCACGAAACGATATGCGCGTGTAGATGTTTACATATAAAATTAACAAATTCAATAATTAATTGACACGTAATCAATTATGCCAAACGTTGGCAAGTATGTGTCAATGAAGATGCACTGGATTAATGGAATAAAGATGGATTAATACGATGTCGTATTAGTTCTCAATTTAAAAATCAGTTATTGGCAGTTACAAGTCAAACTAATATAAGAAAATTGACTTCGAAGCCATAATTTCAACTGCTAAATGCATGATCTCCACGTATAAACGTATGAAACAATGTAGTTAAACAGTCAAGACACGTGGAGAGCATCATGCAAGGCAGTTTAGTTCATTAATGTGTAATCATTTGAGTTATTTGAAACAAACATGCAGATTCAAAGTAAAACTTCTAAAGGAAGTTTAGAAGAATTCAAATTCAGACGTGGAAGAGGGAAGGAACTGCCAATTCGAATTATAAAGATGGAGTTCGAAGCAAGCCAAATTCAAATTCTTTGAGCAGGAAGTTCAATTCACAAGTAGTTCCTATAAATAGAAGATATTGAAGAAAGAAAAGCCCCGGGATAAATCTTCAACAAACAGTTATCAAACAAATGATGCTTGGTTTGTTCATTGGCAAAGTAGAATTAGGATTTCGACTCAGTTCGAAGTAGATTAGGAAGTAGATTTCAATTGTTCCTATAACAATCAATTGTTCGAAGTTCTTGATATCTTGTATTTGAAGTTGAAGGCAATTTCGAAGTAAGTTTACCTTTGATTTATTAATCGAAGTATCTTGTTTCTTTGTTGTTCTTTGATTTCCTAAGTATATTGGTTTGCATTTCTTCACTTTGAAGGAAAAATCCTCTTAATTGAGGTAATTGAACCAATAAAACACAATCGCCTGATTAGATTTGGTTTTCCAAAGTTAATCTGAGGGAGGAGATTTAAAAATCTCTCTGGCACGCTCGCACACAATTATATTCCATTGCAAAGAAGTAAGAGAACCAAACACATTTTTTGGCACACCCAGTGGGACACCTAAAAGTGTTGAATGGCTCCAAAACTTAGGAAGCAAGCAGATGATTCTCAGATTGGCCAAGGGCCAGAGGATGAGAATAATGTTAATCCTAGAGAGAACAAACAAGTTGAAGGCCTTCAAACAGGTCCAGAAACTCGTATTGGTCAAGATCCAAATGTGGGAATTGGCCAGACTTCTCGAATGAACACTAGGAATAATAAAATTGTACATGTTGATGACCCAAAGAATCCAAAAGTTGGAGGAAATGTGTCATCTAGCCAATTTGCTGAAATAATTGCTACGTTTAAAGAATTGGCTCAAACCCAGAAACTTATGTTACACAAATTAGAAGAGCAATCAGGGCTTAGGAAAGAGCTTTTGTCTTCACTTGAGAAAGATAAGGGAGAGGCTAGTACAAGCAAGCATAAGTCAAGGCCTGGAAAAGAGCCCATAAATGTAGACGATATACCAGAGTCTTGGTATGAACCTGCAAAGATTTATGACCCTAAGCCTAAGAAATCATTTAAGCAAACTACTAATATCCCATTTGAACCTAATTTTGATGGTTTTGATGGAGATAAGGGTTTTAAAAATGATGATTATGGGTTCGATGAGTATAATTTTACCCCAGGAAATCATTTTCCTGATAGGACTAGTTTAATGAGGCCTAATCCATAAACTGGAATTCCCAAATATCCAGGAGTACCAGAGATGGGTAGGGTACATTCGAACTATCTCTATGAATCCTTTGGGAGGCAAGAAGAAAGTTTCAAATAGCCTAAGCCTTTTGATGGTCCTTATGAGAGATTTCCAGAGGGCCACATGCCTAGGAATGTGAATTGGGAACCACCTACCAACCCAAGAGTTCCTTTAAGGGGAAATCCCGTCCTTCGAGATGAAATACTAGGCCTTATGCAGGAAGTTTTATGGCCCTCTGAACTGGGGGGGGTACAAACTCAAATATATAGAAAACCCTATCCATAATGGATAGATAGACAGTTCGAAGTCCCTAGGGGTTTTAAGATCCCAGATTTTACCTTATTTCATGGGGATGGAAAACAATCAACAACTGAGCACATTTCTAGATTTACTGCTCAATGTAAGGAATTGGGTAATAATGGTTTCGTTAAGTTGAAGTTATTTTCTAATTCATTGACATGAATAGCCTTTGAATGGTATTCTAATTTGCCACCAGAGTCAGTTCCAAATTGGCAAAGGATGAAAGAATTATTCCATGCTCAGTTTTATCAAACTGAACCTGAAATTACCATGGCTGATTTAGCAAGGTTGAAACAAAAGCCTGATGAAAAGGCTGCTCAATTTATTGCTAGATTAAAAAAGGCTAGGAATAAATGTAAACTTCAACTACCAGAAGTTGAATTTGTTAGGATTGCTCAAGATGGTTTAAGTAGAGAACTTAGGAAGAAGTTCGATTCTACTGAATTTAGGGATTTGGATGATTTAACCTATAAAGCATCAAGATATGAATCTTTGCCTGAAGAGGATATTGATAGAAATAACTCTTCTTACTCAACATATTATAGAGATCCCACTTATGAAATTGATGCTGCTGAAATTGTTGAACATGATCCTTGTGTGTGTGAAAATTTAATTCGAAAGGATTCTTCTATAGCACCAAAGACTAACAAGAAAGCAACTAGTAAAGTATATTCATTTGATGTTTCTAAAGCAGATGAAATCTTTGATTATCTATTAAAGAAAAAGTTTATTAAACTTCCTGAAAACGTTAAACTTCCAAAATTGGAAGAAATGCAAGGGAAAAAGTACTGCAAATAGCATGCTTCTTGGACTCATTCAACTAAGAATTGTAATGTTTTCCATGACAGGATTCAAGAACAGATTAAGAAATGAAGGATCATGTTTCCAGAAAAGCCTATGGGTGTAGACACAGATCCATTTCCAAAGATTGAAGAAGTAACTGCTAACACCAATGTGCCAACTTCTTTGGCCAAGATAGTTCGGGAAGTATGGCAGAACAGACAATTTCATGTTGGGATGAATTCTATGCACTTTGGAAGAGGAAGATCAAAGATTGGTCAACTTCAAAATGATGTTGGGAGAATCAACAAGCAAAAGTATACACGAGAAAGTTCTTCTCAGAAAGGTTTTAGGCAATCTCATCTTCCTATGCTTGAAGCATCATTTTTGGAATGTTTATGCATGGAATGTAGAGCTAATTACCTGATTTTCAAAGACTTAGATAGACAGGGGTTAATTTCTTTCCAAAAAGGATGGAAAGAAAGGCTTTAGATCAGAATAATGAAAAGAAATCTTGGATAAGTCCAAATCAAGGAAGAAATGAGAAACCTTGGTTGGTTTTCAAAAGAAATGTGCCTTCTAGTCTCCACCAGCTTCGAAAAGAGAATATCCTCCATTGAAAAAGGTTAACACTGGTAAGGCTCCAATGGATCAAGGAAATGAAGTTCAAAAGGAACAATTTACCTTAGTAAAAAGAGTTCCTGATTGGTTTTTGAAGAAAGTAAAACCAGAACTCTTTCAAGATTACAAAGTTTCTTCCAAGTTTGGAAATAAAATGGTCAAACCTCTGAATACTCCTGCTGGCCAATGGGTTGTAATTAGAGATCCAAAGACCAAAACTCCTCAAATGATTCCTATGTTGACAAGAACCCAAAAGAGGAAATTGCAAAGGAGATACACTAGTTACCAAATGGAAGAATATGCCACAAAAGAGAATTCCAATGGGGGTAATAAGTTCAATCCAAGGTTTAACAGACTCCAAAGAGAAGATTCAGAGGATTCTCTTCGAAAGGGATTTACACAATCTGAAAATGAAACATTGGAAAGTTTGGAACGGGAATGGGTGATTGATTTTACCAATAATTGAGTTCATTTATAGATGGAATTCTGAGTTTGAAACGATTCAAATTCCTGTAAGTGGAGAACATGTAGATTAACTGCCCATCATCCATAAATCCCTTAAGGGAAACGTAAGACCTGATCGAAATCTTTCATTGGAAGTGACAAAAACTGCCAATAACTTCCATATTGGAAGTTTACGGGAATTCAAAGTGGCAAAGACACATTAACACGTATTCAAATTCCTTGAATAACGATGTTAATGTGGGGGGTATGTTTACATATAAAATTAACAAATCCAATAATTAATTGACACGTAATCAATTATGTCAAACGTTGGCAAGAATGTGTCAATGAAGATGCACTTGATTAATGGAATAAAGATGGATTAATACGATATCGTATTAGTTCTCAATTTAAAAATCAGTTATTGGCAGTTACAAGTCAAACTAATATAAGAAAATTGACTTCGAAGCCATAATTTCAACTGCTAAATGCATGATCTCCACGTATAAACGTATGAAAAAAGGTAGCTAAAAGTCAAGACACGTGGAGAGCATCATGCAAGGCAGTTAGTTCATTAATGTGTAATCATTTGAGTTATTTGAAACAAACATGCAGATTCAAAGTAAAACTTCTTTCAGAAGTTTAGAAGAATTCAAATTCAGACGTGGAAGAGGGAAGGAATTGCCAATTGAATTATAAAGATGAAGTTCGAAGCAAGCCAAGTTCAAATTCTTTGAGCGGGAAGTTCAAGTCACAAGCGATTCCTATAAATAGAACATATTGAAGAAAGAAAAGCCCCCGGACAAATCTTCAACAAACAGCTATCAAACAAATGATGCTTGGTTTGTTCATTGGCAAAGTAAAATTAGGATTTCGACTCAGTTCGAAGTAGATTAGGAAGTAGATTTCGATTGTTCCTATAACAATCAATTGTTCGAAGTTCTTGATATCTTGTATTTGAAGTTGAAGACAATTTCGAAGTAAGTTTACCTTTGATTTATTAATCGAAGTATCTTGTTTCTTTGTTGTTCTTTGATTTCTTAAGTATATTGGTTTGCATTTCTTCACTTTTAAGGAAAAATCCTCTTAATTGAGGTAATTGAACCAATAAAACACAATCGCCTGATTAGATTTGGTTTTCCAAAGTTAATCTGAGGGAGGAGATTTAAAACTCTCTCTGGCACGCTCACACACAATTATATTCCATTGCACAGAAGTAAAAGAACCAAACAATAGAGTTACCATTTTTTTGGTATTGTTGACACTCTCTTTTGTGTTGTCTTTTTTAATTTTCAGTAGATTTTGTTAATTTGTTTTAGAAATTTATCTGGATAAGGGCAACTGGATGAAAAAAGTTTTAAACTTAGTTTCATTGTTATCTGTTCGTCTTCATGAAAGAAATTTCTTAAATTAATCTCGTTAAGACTAATAATCAATCTTAAATCTTATGTTGAAAAGCTAAACTAAATATCACTGCACTTGAATAATACTACATGTTATCTTTATGAAAAATAAATTTTAGGTTGAACATTCTGTTATTACTCACTATGACCATTTATAATATTGCTTTTTTGTTCAACATTATCACCACAATACATATTTCATAATATGTAAGTTGTTCAATTTGTTATTGTGATACCTCATCCCACATCGGAAATATATGTGGGTGATTTTATGAATGTAATAAATTATGTAAGATACTACTAATATTTTAGGCTTAAGCATTTTAGGCTATGAGGCTTGGCTTATAGATCAAAATCAAGGTACTAGACCAGTTGTATATATTAGGCGTTGTACAAATGGTATCAGAGCGACTAGTGTACATGACCATGTTGGTTATGACACCAGAGAATAGACTTGGGAAAGGCGGTGGTGACACCTTTGTCACTAGGGAACAGACTCACAACCATGTTGATTATGACACCAAAGAATAGAAGGCAGCAGTGACACCTTAGTCACTAGGGAACAGGCTTAGGAGAGGCTGTGGTGATTCTAGTGCTAGATGGGAAGAGTGTGATGCCTTGTCTCACATCGGAAGTCTACGTGCATGGATGATCTTGGGCATATAATAAACCAGATAAGAGATATTACTGAGCATTTTAGTCCACTTGACATGGCTTATGGCTCATAATAAAGATATTGGGCCAGTGATCTAGATATAGCATTATAATTCTTTCTTTTTTTTTGAATTTAAGAAACTACTAATCCACTATTTAGTGAAATGGAGTAATAAAAATCATAATCAAGATATTGGGCCGATGATTTAGATAGAACATTACAGTTCTTTCTTTGAAGTAAAGAAACTACTAATCCACTATTTAGTGAAATGGAGTAACAAAAAAGCAAAGTACCATGAAAATGAAACATCCAAAAGCAAAAATGTAAACTAAAATTTCAAGACGGCGTATTACAAAAATTGCATCAACATATGCATCGAACCGTTCCTATCATTTCTCTTAAAACTAATACTACTAGTTACAGTAATGAGCACAAATTAAAACTAATCACAGTGTTAATGACTCCAATATCGCACTATAGAATCTCCAATTCTCACAGTTATGTCCCGTCACGTTGGTGGACACGGTACGGGGCAACATTGGGATTTTGAGGTTGAGACATCACTATCTTCTGACATTGTTGTGTACAGATGGCTAGAGTAGATCCGTGAAGTAATAGGACACCAGTACACCACTCTAGTGACTCCACCATCCTTTTTTTGTGTTGGTTGAATAAAGAGCCCAGATATTTTGGGACACCTGTCATCTCTCTCTCTCTCTCTCTCTCTCTCACTTTCCGATTACTTTTTCACAGAAAATAAGATTCTGCTCCATGTTTATTTATTTGTTGGATTATTTGGGCCAAGTTCCCATTTACTAATAAATGAAAAAATTCATAAAAATTGAGTTTTAGCAAGATTGCTAAAATTACTTTTGTTTTTCATTAGCAAACGGGAATTAGGGGGTGGTTGGCAAACGGAAAACTCGCCCTTGTAAAGATTTTAAAAAAATGAATTTAAAGATAAGAATAAGAATAGAGAAGACAAGTGGGAAGCAAGACGGTAGACTTTGACGTGTAGTTGTGAAGGAAAAGCCGAGCTTATAAAATGTCAATACTCTTATTAATTTTTGGAAAATAATTACAAGAAGATTTTAAAAAAATGAATTTAAAGATAAGAATAAGAATAGAGAAGACAAGTGGGAAGCAAGACGGTAGACTTTGACGTGTAGTTGTGAAGGAAAAGCCGAGCTTATAAAATGTCAATACTCTTATTAATTTTTGGAAAATAATTACAAGAACAGAAATTACAAAAACTACTAACACAAAACAAAAACTATTAATAGATTCAAAATTGTAAATCGAGGTCCGTGTTTCACACGATGTCCTTAAAACAAATTTGCCACCTTATTGGAGGTGTTTGAGGGATTCGATCATCGACTTCAAACGGTCACAGAAACACCAATTGGACCGCACTATCGAAAAAATGAAGTGGTTCCTTGTATCGTTTTTCTATTTTTTTTTCGCACCAAATTAAAGTACTCCTCATATACTTTAACTCGGTGTAAAAAATTAAAAAAATAATACACAAAAACACTTAATTTTTTTATTTGAAATACCATGATTTTAGCAACTGGGTTGCTAAAATCTTTTGGAAAACTATGCAAGCTTTTTCACAGAAAATAAGAGTCTACTCCATGTTTATTTGTCGGATTATTTGGGCCAAGTTCCCATTTACTAATAAATGAAAAATTTAATAAAAATTGAGTTTTAGCAAGGTTGCTAAAATTACTTTTGTTTTTCATTAGCAAATGGGAGTTAGGGGGTGGTTGGCAAACGGAAAACTCGCCCTTGTAAAGATTTAAAAAAAATGAATTTAAAGATAAGAATAAGAATAGAGAAGACAAGTGCGAAGCAAGACGGTAGACTAGATGTGTAGTTGTGAAGGAAAAGCCGTGCTTATAAAATGTCAATACTCTTATTAATTTCTGGAAAATAATTACAAGAACAGAAATTACAAAAACTACTAACACAAAACAAAAACTATTAATAGATTCAAGATTGCAAATCGAGGTCTCACACGATGTCCTTAGAACAAATTTGCCACCTTATTGGAGGTGTTTGAGAGATTCGATCAGCGACTTCAAACGGTCATAGAAACACCAATTGGACCGCACTATTGAAAAAATGATGATATAGAGTCAGGGATTACCATTTTATAGTTGAAGGAAGAGCCTTTTTATTGATGAAGGAAATCAATAGGAGAAAATCAATCAGCGGAATTGAATTATGGAAATTCAATTTTTGAAAGAAAACTGATGCAACTATTAATTCATAATTAAACACGTGGGTATTACTCTAGCCATTCAACTCGGAATTAATTAGACACGCATGACTGATTCTGTAATTGGACCGTCCAAATGCAAACGGGGTTGACCTCAATTTGAAAGCCATAAACTTTTGGGCTATAAAAATATAAGAGATCGCGATCTTCATCTCTAGTGCACTACCTAAAAGAGTTCCTAAAGTGCTCTAACTAGTTAGCTAAGAAAAACTCAAAAAATGGTCTCTAGTGCACAAAAATTGACTCCCTAAAATCCTAGGTGACACCCCTCACTACCTAAAGTACCCTAAATGACTACCTAAATTTGGGGAGAGACTTAAGGAGAGAGAAAGAAGAGAGAGATAGAAAGAGAGAGAGAAGGGAAGGATGAGAGAATAACTTTAAGGAGAGAGAGAGGAGACAAAAAGAAAAGACTTAAAGTTAATGAACATTTTTAGAGAGCCGCATTAAAGTGCATTTCTCCTTTGCTAGCAAACTAAGTTCTTAGCACACAAAATAAGGTCTCACATGTGCTTAGGTGTACACTTTAGTAAACATTTTTTAGGTAGTGCACTAGAGATGCTCTTAGGACGTAGTTGGTTGGGTGATTTTGTAATTGAGTTTGGAATCTTAGGACATGGTTGGTTGGGTGATTTTGTAATTGAGTTTGGACCTAACTCGTAGGACGTGGTTGGTTGGGTGATTTTGTAATTGAGTTTGGACCTAATCTCTAGTGCACTACCTAAAAAATGTTTGCTAAAGTGTACACCTAAGCATATGTGTGGCCCTATTTTGTGTGCTAAGAAATTAGTTTGCTAGCTAATGAAGAATGCACTTTAGTGGACTACCTATTTGTATATTTATTAACTTTAAGTCTTTCATTTTTCTCTCCTCTCCCTCTCTCTCTCCTTAAAGTTTTTCGCTCTCTCCGAAAAAGTACAAAGATTAATAGGGAAGATGGAAGAAAGATACGACTGGTGGAAGCGAAGAGCCACTAGACGAGACTATCCACATCAGACCCCAGGATAGCAAGATGCCAACCTAATAGAAAAATCACAACAGGGCTCAAAGAGGAAATCAAATAAACATTTGAAACTAGATTACAAGGAATCCAAAATGTTTTGAAGCCTCCAAAATGTTTTGAAGCCTGAAGAAGAAGTCATCCATAGAGAAATCCTTGCATCCATCTTTGGCCTTAACCCAAAGTGTCACTCTAATCTTTATAAGATCAAAGCTCTTGACCCAATCCGGAGCAGAACCTTCAAAGATCAATGTGTTTCTAACATTCCAGATGGTCCATATTACTGCTAGTGGTGTAACCTCCCAAATCATTCTTCTTCTTTTGTTCATTTTCCAATCCCTCCACCACATTAGAAGGCTAACTATTGAAGGAGGAGCTACCCATTGAACTCCCCACCATAACAGAATTTTAGACCAAAGCTGCCTCATCCTTCCTCTCTCTCTCTCTCTATCTCTATCTCTATCTCTATCTCTCTCCTTAAGTCTCTTCCCAAATTTAAGTAGTCACTTAGGGCACTTTAGGTAGTTTAGGTAGTGATGGGTGTCACCTAGGATTTTAGAGAGCCAATTTTTGTGCACTAGAGACCATTTTTTAAGTTTTTCTTAGCAAACTAGTTAGCGCACTTTAGGAAACTCTTTTAGGTAGTGCAATAGAGAAAGACCACTGTAACACCCATGGCCTCTATATTTATGGATTTGATTATGTGTTGGGTTTAGTTACTCACGTGGGTTTTTTGATTAATTAGCTTCACTAAATGACGTTCTTGGTTTTGTACATGTGCTTTTATACCGTTACTTGGGTTAATACGGTTTTGCTAGTGGAAGTTCACAGGGCTTTCATTAAGCACAGAAAAAGGAAAAAAAATATCCTCCAATATACTACTTTTTACACTTTTCAATACACTTTCATTAATTTTTATACACATTTCAATACTTTTTTTTTTAAACCTTAACAGAAGTCCATTAAGCTTCTTTTAGCATTTTCGGGTTACTATAGGACACGTGGGGCTAACAATAACAAAAATGAAAACCCATTCCTTAAGGCATGACAAATTTATTTTTCATCTTCTTTTGAAAGTGAAGGCATGACAAAATTGGCAATGCGACTTTAAGAAACTTGTTGGATTAATTAAAGTGCACTTTAAATAATTACAGTACATAGGTCCCCGCGCGCGGAAGCGAGGAATCATTTACTCGCTGAACCATTTCCAACAATGGCCACGTATTTTCTCGAGCTACTCCGACGTTTCACCCAACCAATACGTGTCCTCTACACACTTGCCGTAGTAAATAGGAGTCCTCTCCTGTTCAAATATCTTGAGTTCGAAACCCTCTAGAAGGACCAGGGACCCTGTAGGGTGGCTCTTGGGCCGTTAATTGTCGAAATTAACGGCTCGTAGTCTTTCCAAGATTCCCGCATCCTTTTCAGAGTCCGGACGGTAAGAACTTCTCTTTTTCACTATCTAGAGGGTATTTGGATGACTCAGTTTTTTGCATTTTTATGTCTCTCTTTTAGAAATTCTAGGTATTCGGGTGGAGTTACCAATAATGACTTATGGGAAAATGAGTCTTTAGTCTTTGAGTTTAGAAAAGAGAAGTAAGAAGTAGGAAAAGAGAAACTTTTTGACTTCTCACTTTTTACTTTTTTTTTTATTTTTGGTTAACAAAAACAGAGTACATAATATATTCTACATGTATCTCCCAAATACTACTTCTGTTACAAAATACAGTTTGCCCATATTTGTCAAACACTCTGTAAATTCATAATAAATTCTGGCGACAACATAAAAAGCAAAAAATGTAAAAAGCGAAAATATAAGGCTCTTAAACACTTCCTTAATTGTGTAGTAGTGATTTATTGGGGCGAGTGATTGGAATTCGTTTTTCATTTTTGATTTTTTTGTTTAGAGAACAAAATCCATAAGCAAGGAGAGAAGAGTTTTTTGATTTCTTTTTTTTTTTTTTTCATTTTGGTTAACATAAAGACCTACAAATATATTCTGCATATATCTCTCAGACACATTGTTCCGATTGCCATATACATTTCGCACATATTTCCTAACACTATACAAATTCATACTCCATTGATCCTATAATCCAAAATAATGTACTCCCACCATTCGGATTTGTTAGTCCATTTTGAGAGTTCATGTCACTTTTCAAATGATTATAGTATCTTATATAATTTATAATGTTTTATGCAATTTTAATTTTTAAAAAAAATATTGTCTTATAAAACTAATCGAGATCTATCAAACAGGATCCATATTAGATATATAATTTCTTACTACTTTAAAGATATCACTAATTTTTTTTATCTTATTGCAATAAAATGAGGGACAAACAAATCCTAACGGAAAGAGTAAAAAGTAAGAAAGTAGAGAAAAACTTGGGTGCAAATAGGGTACGCCTGACACTTGATGTGGTGCCCGAGCGCGCATCTCGCTAGTGGGCGGCCCAAATTTCTCCCTCACTCTCTCCTCTCTCCTTTTTCTCTCTCTAAAATTCGGATCGACCAAAACACTTTTAAGCGTCCTAAATGCGTGCTAGGTATTGTCATGCAGCACTTAGCTGGCACCCAATTTTTATTTTTTTTGAAATGAGATTTTCAAACACCCCAAATAATTGGGTAGTCACCTCTCTTTCTGTCACATCATAGAATACTCATAATTTATTTTTACTGTTGGAACTTCCACCTAACCCATTCACACAAAGTATCCCACAAGAGTTGAAGCCGCGGTGACGAGAAAATTTTGGGTGCTTGTAGGGTATATACACGTGGTGCCCTACACCACATCCGAGCCGTCCATTCACGTTTTCGACGGCTCGGATCTGCGGTGGCATTTTTGTAAATTTTGGAATCAATTTTATACCCTGCAGATCCGAGCCGTCAAAAACGTGAATGGACGGCTCGGATGTGGTGTAGGGCACCACGTGTATATACCCTACAAGCACCCAAAATTTTCTCCGCGGTGACACCTTGCGCAATGGAACTACATACCTTACCTTGGTGTAATTGTTAGGCCAAATGCCCACACTTGCTATGGTACATCATTTGGTGCATATTAACTATACATCGTGTTGTGTTGTGTGAGACTTATTTTAAGATTTTACATAAATGATCAGAGCAGCTCAAATTATTTCAAAATTTTGTTTTTAAGTATCCCTAAAAAAAAAACAGCTCAGTTGAATATCGGTAATAGCTTGATCGATTCTACACTCATTTTCCTGTCAGAAAATTGAGCAAAAACCGGATCAGGTCTCTACTGATATACTATCGATCTGATTTTTTAAAGCGATCCTTAAAAAAATATTTTAAACAAATTGAGTGGCTGCGATCATTTGTGTGAAACCCTGAGATGAGTCTCATACAATGCGGTGTGTATTCGGTGTACCCCAAATGATATACCCATATATTTATTGCAAATGCCCTGGTGTTCCATGACCACAGCTCAACTCGAAGTAGTAGTATCATACGTTTTGAATGATCTCTCTTCCAAATCCGATAATCAATTATTTTTTTCTGAGTGATCACTGCCGTGTTAAAATGTGTTCTTGGAGTAACAACGAAAGGGTGAAGATCCTTTTTTATTTTTATTTTTTATAACCGGATGTCCGGGCTAGCTTGCGCATATCTCGACTAATTCCGCAGCCCTAGAGATAACGACCAGACATAATCTCCAGTTGCCCCAAAAATTTACTGGCAAGGGGAATTGAAAAAAATGAAGATCCTTTCTCCTGTCCTGTTCAAAATACTGGCCCTGCTTGGTATATTTGTTGTCATTTTTTATGTATATGTTTTTTTGACATCATAATTTGATAGAATTGACTGTGACTCTTAGTCCATCTAAGGGAAAGGTTTGTGGTTCGAGTTAATGGAGAGATATCAAATCCTCCTTGATTGTTAACTCACTCATTCTAGTCTAACTCCACTAGTGCATACAATGTTGGCAAAAAGATGTGACATTATCGACCGATTACAAAAATATATGATTTTAAATTTTAATAATTAAAAGATTTGAGAAGAGCTCATAAATTATTGAATGGGATCGACCCTCAAGTTACGGGAAAAATAAATGTTCCATAACAAAAGAGAAAACAAATAGTGGGCAGTAAGATTAGGCCGCCAAAATTAATTGAAGTACGTGTAAGTTAGTGATTAACACCTGAGTTATCTAACAAAAAAAAAACCCAGAGAGAGCAACAAGTCTGGGGAGTGAGGACTAAAATGTGCGATGTGGTTGATGGATGGAGACTTCAGGAGTTAAACCTAGGGCTGTAAAAAAAACCCGCGAACCGTGAATCCGAACCGGACCGAACCGAACCGTAGGTTTTGGATTGGGTCCGTGGATTAATGGTCCGGACACGGATTGAAAAATTAGAAAACCGTGCTTCGCGGTTCGGTCCATGGATTTTCATAAAAGAACCGTGGATAAACCGAACCGGACCGTGAGAATTTAATCAATACAAAATATATATTTATATATATATAATATTGGGATAAGAATTATAATTAAACATATTATTCTTAATTTTATACCCTAAATAGATGAATATAACTGAAAAGTAAAGGTGCAAACTGTAATTAACAATTGTAATTTTGTTTGCACGTATATTAGCTACTCCCGGACTCGGGACTGGTTGTGGTGAAGACTTTTGTTTACTCGCTTTATATTATGCTATTTCTGCATCTTTTTACTGCTGCTAGTGGTACTCTCTTGAATGTGAATCTCTTTGAATCATTTTGAAGCAATGTTGTTGGTGACTTGATGTTGTTTTTTAAAACTTAAAAGCTACTAATGAATTTGTTCCAAAAGTTACATTGAGAATGTGAATGTGAAATATGTTTTTATTTTTTTTATTTTGTGGAATGTTATAATCCGTGGATAAACCGTGAACCGAACCGTGATTTTTTTTATTGTTTCGGAACCGGACCGTAGACTTTTGGTTTGGACACGGATTGCCTTACATTGGACCGTAGACTTTTGGTTCGGTCCTCGGATTCATACCAATCCGCACCAAACCGGACCGTTGACACCCCTAGTTAAACCCACTTAACCCTAGTGCTAACTGCTAACGTGTCGTGTTTTGGTGTTGTCTAGCAACTCGTGCAACGACACACCGGTTTTCCTTCTTGTTCACTTTTAATGGGAAGGACTTCTATGGCGAAAATACACCCGCCGTCTCAAAATATTTGTCCGGTCCGCAAAACGGATACTTAAAATACTTGTTCGGTTGTTTTGGTTTTCTTGGTTGGTTGCTTACTTTGAAAAAATATAGTACTATCTACCAACTCGTAATATAAAAAATTGATGACTCGATCGTTTGAATAAAGTTATCACGTAAAGAAATGGAAATTTTGCTGAGTAGAGTGAAATAAACGGGCCAATGCTTGGAGGCTTTCAGTATAGGGGGTGCTCTTGTGGATGGGTCAAAGACCCATTAGTTTTTTTTTTTTTTTTTTTTTCCAAACTATAGAAATCGATTATATAGATGTTAACAAGAAACCATACAAATCAAACCGGGCAACCATCCCCATGGAGAAGAGATATAAGCCACAAAAGAGGCATAAACTCCCACATAGAGAATATAGGACATCTCACAGCTCTTTGAGCAACATTATGGGCCATATATGCCATTGCCGCTCCGCCTCACAAAAACTGCATCAGCTCCCGTAAACTTAGCTAAAAGCCGAAGAATATCTGCTACTATGACCCCCACTGATTGGTGGTCTTCGATTTGTCTCTGGATCAACCAAATGAGTTGTTGGGAATCACCTTGAAGTGTAATGTTTTTTATTTCCAAATCCGCAGCCAACTGCAAAGTTTCCCTTCCTGCCAAAGCTTCCACCATAAGAGGGTCTGCAACATGTTTTTTTTATGTGTAGTTCTTGCTGCGATAAACTTCCATATTATTTAAGTTAGTCACATTGGAATAGAAAATGAAATTGCTTTGCTACCTCAACATTATAAGATTGTGGCATTCAAGGATCGGAGATGGTTACAAACTCCTATGAGGATAGTCTACATTGGACTCCTTTTTATTTTAGTAGAGCCCCGACTAGTGGACGGTAAAATTTCCCTCAATACTAGTCGAGGTGCATGTAAGTTGACTAAGACACCTCTGTTATCGGAAAAAAATGAAGTACCAAAAATATTCAAACTTTAAAAAGGGAACTTGTCTATTTCGGTATCTTAAAGCAAATCCATTGGTGCCCTAGTTCTATACTCACTTATTTGGGCCTATAACGGATAAATAAAATTAATTGGGCCGAGCCCTATTGCCCATTCTAGTTGCCAATGTGGTTCAATGGTTATCCAATTTACCAACGGTTAAAATAACTTGATTATGAGGTCAAGAGTGTCTTTACATATAGGTGCAGGGAAAAAACGCAAGTGGACCGTGAGATTGGTCTCCTGGAATTAGACAATGTACGAGTACGTTAACCCGAACACCTTAGTAATAATAAATAAAAAATAGATAAGGTACAAGTAAGTTAACCCGAACACTTGAGTAATAAAAAAAATATTCTATTACACGGGTCATTCAATGTAAGCGGTCTCAATCTAACCTAATTAGAGCCCAATTTTATGGGGGGGAATCGTTGGATTAATCGTGTAGAAGTTTCAATTGCTATTTTTGGAGCACGGGTTAAATTCTAGTCCCTAATCAAGTAATTAAGCCTAACATTTTTTTATGAGCTGTATGGGTTAAATTAGCCTCATTTCTAGCTTGCAAGTTAGGGAATTAGTGATCTGGAGGAATCATTTCTAAAAACAGTTGTAGAAATATATTATAAAAAGGTAGCCCAGTAGGTGATGTATAATATTCGTATAATGCCAAACAACTTAGAATTTCAACACGCATCTCACAGATAATGATACATTTGTAAGAATTTTAAAATATTTTACTCGTATATCGATGTGCCCTAAGAGTTTTGTGGTTAATATTTTCAATATATAAAGTACCTTAAAATTAAAGAGAATGCGATTTGAAAGAAAAAAAAAGAGTAGTTTCAATAGTGAAAGATGTTTGCAAGTTCTCCCTCTGTTCTAAATTTTTTGTCCACCTTCACCGTTCACAACATTTTTTTTTTCCGAACGTGCATCTCCCTTTTGGACAGCCTAGAGTCCTCCCTCTCTCCTTTTTTCCTCTAAAATCCAGATCGTCCAAAAATACTTTTGGAAGCCCCAGATGCGCGTCGGGTACTGCTATGTGGTACTCAGTTAGCACCCAATTTTTTATTTTATTTTAAATGAGACTTTCAAACACCACTAGTAAAGTGTCTAGTCACCTCTCTTTCTGTCACATCATAAAATACTCCTAATTTATTTTTACTGTTGGAACTTGGAACCTCCACCTAACCCATTCACATAGATACTCCTATCCCACAAGAGTTGAACCCGCCACCACTACAAAAACTTTAAACCATGACAGTCAAAAGTGTTATTAAACACAAAAGATGACAGGTTTAAAACTGTCATCTTTGGAGGTGTCATTAAAAGTCTAGATTTGTTACGACAGTCAAAAAGCGTCATTGAAACATATAAGATTATGGTGTAAACCGGTCATCTTTGCAATAAACGATGACGGTTTTAAACTGTCCTCCATTTCAAAAAAAAAAAAACCAATTCTAGTTTGAACACGTGACTCTCGTGTGACCGCCCTTGCGTGGCCGCCAAGTGGAGCTCACGTGGCGCCCTTGTGGCACCTACATAACACTTGTGTGGCGAGCAAATATTTGCTTGCCCCAGGATTCGAACTCAAGACCTTCAGTTTCTTGCGGGCGCGTGTTACCAAATGAACTAGCACGTTTGTTGTTGACAAAAGACCAACAAACATATTTATACTATATTTTTGAAATTTTTTAACCTGAGCACTTTTAATGTCAGTTTTGGATTTAAACTGTTACCTTAGACATTGAAAGTATAAGATAACGGTTTTAAACTGTCATCTTATACGTTTAATGACGTTTTTTGACCGTCATCTTTTATGATCAACTTCAATGTCGGTTCAAATTAAAACTGACATTAAAAAGGCTTAGTTTCAATGTCGCTTTTAAGGAAAACTGACATTAAAAGGTTTTCCATATGGGCTTCTGGAAGTGCCTTGTTTCAATGTCGGTTTTAAGCAAAAACTGATATTAAAGAAAGAAATAATAATGTCACTTTTATTATAAACCATCATCTTATATCATAAAGATGACAATTTTTAGGATAGACTGACATCAAAACTCTACCCTCATATTTTCGATGATAGTTTTCCAAAAACTGTCATTGTTTCAATTTTTGGTGTGTCATCTTTAACCATTTTTGTTGTAGTGCGCGGTGACAGCAATGGAACTACATACCTTACTGTAATTATTAGGCCAAAATGCCCAGCCTTGCTATGGTACACTATTTGGTGCATACCAAATGCACACCACGTTGTGCGAGACCGATTTTAAAATTTTTGCATAAATAATTGGAGCAGCTCAAATGATTTAAAATATGTTTTTAAGGATCGTTAAAAAAAACCAGGTTAGTTAAATATTGGTAAGAGCTTGATCGATTATACGCTCATTTTCTTGTCAGAAAATTGAGCAAAAAATGGATCAAGTCTCTACTGATATATTATCGATCTGATTTTTTTTTATAGGGATCCTTTAAAAAATATTTTAAACAAATTGAGTGGCTGCAATCATTTATATAGAACCCTGAAATGAGTCTCACACAGCGCGGTGTGTATTTGGTTTACCCTAAATGGTGTATCCTTGGGTTTAACGCAAATGCCCTGGTGTTCCATTCCCACAGCTCACCTCCAAGTAGAAGTATCAAACGTATTGAATGATCTCTCTTCCTAATCAGATAATCAAATGATTATTTTTTTTGTGAGTGATCACTGCCGTGTTAAAATGTGTTCTTGGAGTAATAACGAAAGGGACCAAAGGCTGAAGATCTTTTTTTTTTTTTTTGGTAACCGAATGTCTAGACCAGCTTGCGCGTATCACGACTAATTCTGAAACCTTAGAGGTAACGATCAAACATAATCCCCAGTAGCTCCAAAAATTTGTTGGCAAGGAAAATCGAAAAGGGTGAAGGATCTTTTCTCTTGTCCTGTTCAAACTGGTGGCCCTGCTTGGTATATTTGCTATTATTTTTTATGTATGTGATTTTTTGACACCCCAATATGATAGAATTGATTGTGACTCTTAGTCCATCTAATTGTATTCTTGAACTCCAAGGGAAATGTTTGGGGTTTGAGTCAAGGGAGAGATCGAATCCTCCTTGATTGTTAACACACTCATTCGACTCTCACTCCACTGATGCATAAAATGTTGGCGAAAAGATGTGACATTATCGACCAATTACAAAAGTATATGATTTTAATAATTAAAAGATTTGAGAAGAGCTCATAAATTATTGAACGGGACCCTCAAGTTACGGGAAAGATAACTGTTCCATAACAAAAGAGAAAACAAATAGTGGGCAGTAGAATTAGGCCGCCAAAATTAATTGAAGTACACATAAGTTAATTGGAACACCCGAGTTATCTAAAAAAAAGGGAGAGAGAGAGAGCAACGAGTCTGAGGAGAGAGGACAAAAAAATGAAATTGCTTTGCTACCTCAACAATATAAGATTGTGGCATTCCATGATCGGAGATGGTTACAAACTCTTATGAAGATAGTCTACATTAGACTCGTTTCTATTTTAATAGAGCCCCTGCTAGTAGAAGGTAGAATTTCCCTTAATACTAGTTGGGGTGCATATAAGTTGACTCGGATACCTCCGTTATCGGGAACAAATGAAGTACCAAAAATATTCAAACTTTAAAAAGGGAAATTGTCTATTTCGGTACCTTAGAGCAAATCCGTTGGTGCCCTAGTTCACTTATTTGGGCCGACACGGACACACAAAATTTAATTGGGCCGAGCCCTATTGCCCATACTAGACTTACTAGTTGCCAATGTGGTTCAATGGTTATCCAATTTACCAACGGTTAGAATAACTTGATTATGAGGTAAAGAGTTGAAGTCTTCACATAGGTGCATGGAAAAAACGCAAGTGGACCGTGAGATTGGACTCCTGGAATTAGACAAGGTACGAGTAAGTTAACCCGAATACCTGATTAATAAAAAAAAATAGACAAGGTATGAGTAAGTTAACCCGAACACCTGAATAATAATAAAAATATTCTATTGCCCGGGTCATTCAAGGTAAGCGGTCTCAATCTAACCTAATTAGAGCCCAATTTTTATGGAAGTTTAATCGTGTAGAAGTTTCAATTGCTATTTTTGGAGCACGGGTTAAATTAGCCACATTTCTAGCTTGCAAGTTAGGGAATTAGTGAACCGGAGGAATCATTTCGTATAATGTCAAACAATTTAGAATTTCAACGCACATCTCACCGATAATGATACACTTTTACGAATTTCAGAACATTTTACTCGTATATCGATGTGCCCTACGAGTTGTGGTTAGTATTTTTAATAGATAAAGTACCTGAAAATTAAAGAGAATACAATTTGGAAAGAAAAAAAAAATGTAGTTTCAATGGTGAAAGATGTTTGCAAGTTCTCCCTCTGCCCTAAATTTTTTGTCCACCTTCACCATTCACAACAACTTGAAACATTGTTTATATTTTCAAATGTATAATGTTATATATATTCAACATGGATCTCATTCGATAGTTATCGATGAGTTTTATTAAACAAAATTTTCAAATTTGTAAAAAACATTATAAGTTGAATATAAACAATTGAAAAATGACATGTACGCCAAAAAACGGACAAGAAGTTCGGGACGGAGGGAGTAGAAAGGCAGCCTAGCGATAGGCAGCATGCATCAGATTAGAGTTCTTTCATTAAAAATGAATTGGGCTTGACCGACGGGCTCCCCTCACTCCTCAGTGTTTTGAACTGTTGGGTAAGATAACCTTTTAAGTGAGTGCTTTAAGCCTATTCTTATCAAGTTCTAGTGCGCAATTATTGAATAATAATGACATTTTACAATTTGAATGTTACTGTATAATGACCAGATAGATACAGAGAAGACACAGATTGAGGTTTGTGACAATCCAAACCCTTATGGCCTGCTTGTTTTGCTGGACTAATAGTGAAGGAATATATAATTTCAGGGTATATACATACATACCTACATACTTATCAGATTAATAGTGACTGAACGACTAATATCTAATACTTTGCTTTTCAACTTATACATTATCCGAATTCTGAAAATATTTTAACCAGAGATACTGGATATTTGATCACCTAATCAAATGTTGATATTTTTGAGAGATGGGCAGCTCTTGGACCTTTGGTCCACTTGTTTATTGTTTTTTATGTAATACTCCCACCGTCCCGAAATGTTTGTTTTACTTTCAAATTTCAACATTTTACGTATAATACACAATGATACCCAAAACTTGTAACTTTTCAAGTCTGCCCTTCATTAGTTAATTGTAATAAAATAGGATTTAATTAAGTTTTGAATTTAAATTATTTTCTGGAAAGTGGAAACTCTTGCCGCTAATGTGGTCCGAGCAGTTTTTCAAAATTTTAGAGCGCATTTTAAACTTTTCAATTATTCTTCTTTTGGTCTCGATGTTTTGATTGTAAGCATCTCAATGGCATAAATGTAATTTTACAACTTTCCTTTGTTGAAACTTTTAAATTGACACTAAATTTTGGGATAGCCAAAAAAGAAAAGTAGGACAAACTTTTTGGGACGGAGGAGGTAGTAGATACTGAGCAATAAATTTGTTTTTGTGGTGTACTTATTTCCTTATTGGTTTTTCGTAGGTAAGTAAATGACTAAAAAATAATATTAACTTGTTTGGCAACTGATATAGGAGTATTTTTCTTAGTTATGGGCTATTTAGAATACCAATGTCACCCTCCAAATTAGGGTAGGCAATTTCATCTGACTCGTCCAAATAGATCAGATCCCCGCTCTGAACGGATCGACAATTTGGAGATCTGTTTGGATAAGATATGGAGATTTTTTTTTGAAATTTTTTGGAGATCGGGTAGGAGGTGGAGACAGACATATCCCCGCCCCGAATCCGTTCCCCAATCCATCTCCACCCCGCCCCATCCCTGAATCCCCAAAACTTAGGGGTCTATTCATGAGTTATGAAGGTGAGGACTTTGATGTATTGGCATGCTGGAAATCTAATGGTATAAAGTACCCTACTTTGCGAGCCATAGTTGGGGATGTGTTGGCCATACTAGTGTCTACTATTGTGTCCGAGTCCTCTTTCAACACTAGTGGTAGAGTGGTGACTCCAAGTAGAAATAGACTTCACCCTAGGACTTTGGAAGCATTGATGTGTTCTCAAAGTTGGTTGGCAGCATTTGAGGATGCAAATAATTTTTTAATAATCTCTTTTTTCACACATTTTTTTCTATGCTAATGTGCTATGTAACATTCATTGTCTTTAATTATGTCTAATTTTTCTTCAAAGTAGAGATTTCAATTATCAGTGATGAGGATACGGGCGTTAATGAGTGCATGTCCAATATAAAATCTAATGATGATTGATCGGATAGGAGTTTTTTTTAATGTATTCTCAATTGAAGATATTTATTAAGCAATAGAGAATGATGATATCTTTATATGACTAGTTTGGAATTAGGCATTGGTGTTTGGTTTCGTGTTCTGTTTTTTTTGATATAGTAGTTTTTTGAACTGTTTCGACGTAGTAGTTTAATGGCAAGGAATTTGGGCCTTCACCTCATTTCAGTTTCAGTTTTAAGTGTTTTGAAACCCATTTTGGATCCCCAAATTCGCGTGGGGATGGAGGACGAAAACAAAGTCTCACTGGGAATCGGGTCGAAATGGAGATGGGGAATGAGCTTGGAGATTGCGGATGTAGATAATACAATCCGGCCCCGATCTGTCCCCATGCCAATCCCTAACCCCAATGGAAAAGCTCTTATTGCATCTTCCCTCGAAGCAAGGAATCCAGATTATTTTTGTAATACGGACCATCAAAATTCTCAAGAGTTTGTTTAATTGACTATTCAAGTATCCTTGTAAAAATCGAGTCAACAGATTCGAAAAAAACTATGGGTACACCATTTGGTGTATACCAATTGCACACTACAATGTGTGGAACCTATCTTGGAGTCCCGCACAAATGATCAGACCTGTTAAAAATATTTGTTCAAAGATCTTTGAAAAAAATCAGCTCAGTCAGATCGATAAGAGCTTAATTGATTCGTTCAAGTTTCAAACTCTAAAATGTAGGGATCAAAATGTAAAAAAACTTATCAAGCCTTTACGGTATCCGACTGAGCTAATTTTTTTTTATAGAGGCCCTTCAAAAAAAAAAAAAAAAAAAATTTAAAAATACAACAAATTTAGCGGCTCCTATCACTTATGTGGAACCCTAATATAGGTTCCACACATTACGGTGTGCAATTGGTGTACGCATAGCAGAGATTTGATCAACTTATTCAATGGCTAAAATACCATGTCCATTGCATTCAATATTGTGCATCTCTTTTTATTTTAAAACAAAATAATATTACAAAAAAATAAATTTGTGTAATAATAAAATTATTGTTATAATATCATTACTTTTTTTTCAAAACTAATTGGGCGTGGGCGAGCCAACTTACAAGCTTAACTTGAAATGTGAGAAGGACAATCGTCTAAGCTCAATCCATCCCTGCCCTAAACAGCTACAAAATTGTTTTATTAATAATTGGATGCTCGTGATATTGCCTTAATATTAAGCTGCATCACTTAATTACTCCTTCTGTCCCAAAAAGTTGGACAATCTTTCTTTTTTGAGATGCCTCCCAAATTGTAGTTCATTTTGACTTTAAAAATTGAGATATTTCCTTATTTGCCCTTTATTCTTATATTCAAATTCAAATTCAAATTCAAATACAAAAGTGGAGGGACAATTAATATAGTTAACAAGTAATTTGGGAAATTCATTTATTTGAAAGTGTACTTTAAAAAAGGAGAGTAATTTGAAAAATTCATTTATTAGAAATTGTACTAATTGTTTTGCCTTAAAAATTTAAATTCCCAAAAGAGACCAAATTTATGAGACGGGTGGAATACTTGAACATTTGAGAAGGATGTGACCGGAGAAAAAATCTAAGCAAAACTAGATCATCATAATCTGGGGATCCTGTAGGACGGTGCCGCACTACAACCCTGGAATACGGCACACGGGCCGTTGATCTCGGCGAATGAAGCGGCGGATCACGCAAAGACTAAGATGACATCCGAGCTGCTCATCGATCGATCAACGGCTCGGATGCCGCACTACAACCTCGTACCGCACTAAAGGATGCACTCTTCCAGATCATCATCTCATCATTAAATAATGCCAGTGTGGCACCCTGTAATAATAAGACTGTAATGGAGATCCTCCTCACTCCAGCTATTCTGCATTAAACGTTTTATAAACCCAGAACAAACCCTGGGCACTCTCAATGAGCGCGTGAACAGACTCTTACTTTTTAGAGCCGGTTTTAAGGGGCTCTTACTTTGGTACCACTTCTAAATTCTAATAGTTCAAGGAAAAATAAGGAATTCATCTTTGATCTTCGCTTTAGGCTATAAAAAAAAAATAGGACCGGCTCTGCTTACAGGAAACGGGGGCGTGCTGTCCCTTAAGGAACAACATGTGCCCTGACCCTATCCGAGCTGTCCGTGCTTGGCGATCAATGACGTAGATCTGCTTGGACTCAAACAGATCTACACTGTCCATTACCAAACTGATCTGCGCCATCGATCACCGAGCACGGACGACCTGGATGAGGTCAACACGCATGCTGTTCCTTAAGGGACAACACGTACCCCCACACACACAAAAACCTCTAATTTTTGGATTAGAAAACAAAGCATTTTCGACCATAATTTCTTGACACAAAATTAAAGAATTAATTGAATTTTATATTGAAAAAATAACGTCATTTTATAATAAATTATCGTTGTTGGGCTGAGAGAGGGAGAGTATTGATTTTGAGTGCCATGTCCGATTCGAAACTCTGGCTCTGTCTTGTGTGTCACACTCCCCTCTCGAGCTGCAATTTCACAAAAATCTCAATCACCAGCACATGGTTTCATAGAACAAGCGGCTTAATTCATCAAATCTAATCAATCTGTAATTCGCACGCCCATAGAAGTTTTTACACGTTGAGTACTCTCCATGAAAAGGACTATCACTTAAGAATGAAAAAACCCAACAGTAGAGGGAAAAAAAAAAAACAGAGCTTGCTCAAAACTCATCAATAACTCATAAGAAATCAACAATGAGAAGGAAGAAAAAAAAACCCGAAATTCGCGACACGGAAAAGAGTTTAATCTGATTCTCGATTCGATTCGCGATTCGACCTTCATTTTTTTTTTTTTAGCAGGGATTGTGATCATCTTCTGGAGGATCAAATACTTGGGGCTGGAGCTTAGCCCTGCAAATAGGACAAACAGAGTTCTTCGAAAGCCACGTATCAGCGCACGTTACATGAAACCCGTGATTGCAACCGGGTACCACCCTAGCCGGTTGCTCTCCCTCTATCTCGTCCAGACACACGGCGCACTCCGTCCCCATCACCAGCTCCTTCCCCGTCACCTTCGGCATCTTATCCAGCTCCGCCGCTGATAAACCCTTCTCCGCCGCCTGTTTTACCGGCAATCGGAAATCCCTCCGGTTACTGTTATTGGTTGCAAACCACAACAGGCATAGGTAAACCAGGAACACTGCGCTCATACCGGCGCACGGCAGAAACAGAGCAAGAATCACCGAAAGTATCATTTTTTTTTCTTCAATTTTTTTGAGAATTTTAAGAAATGGGAAATATTAATGGGGGGTGATGGAGGGGTGGCAGCAGGGTTAAAGGGCGGGGAATAGGGCTGAACATGATTTCTGCAGATTGTGGGGAAGCTTATATATGTTGGTTTTGTTAGGGCGTGTTTGGTTGGATGGAATTGGGATTTGTTTGATGTGGGAATGGGGTGGAACTTGAATTTGGGTTGGATGTTGAAGTGGTGGATTTTTCAAGGGCTGTGGGGAGGTAACGTGTATTTATATCAGGAGAGTAACGGCTAGCTATATAGGGAATACAAACAACAGAAAGAGATCAGATAGTATTGTATTATTCAGTGCTTCGCGTGGTGTTTCAGACTCCTTTTTCACTCCGTGCGGTGAAAAAAGAGTCTGAATCACCACGTGACACTGCTTTGGCAAAAAAAAAGAAAAAAAAAAACTGATTTTATGGTTTATTTTGTGTTTTTTTTTAATAGCAAAAAAATGGTGCTCTTGTGGAGACTTCACTGCACCCTGAGGCCCTGGCCCCGGGGTCACCGGTTGACGGCCAGATTTAACCCAACCCATAGGAAGGGACCCACCACCAGGGCACCAGTGGAGTGCATTACACCCCCCAGCAGAGCCCGGAACGTTTCTTTAACTCTTTCAGAAGTCGAACCTAGGACAAAGCTGCGGAAAGTTAATGCCTCCACCACTGGGCCACCATCCCTGGTGGTGTTTATTTTGTGCTTTGGATTAATGGTTTATTGGTGTAGTTGATTATTATAGATCTACAATGTGGGAAAGTGCAAGTTACCACCCCAACAAACCAAAAAACCAAAAAAAATCAGTTCTAATCGAAAGCAGTCTAGTTATTCCACCCCAATAAACCAAGAAACAAAAATTTTCCTCTTTTGCCAAAGCACCCCAATAATTTTTCAAACAAAGGAAAATTTATACGGTGTCTTGAGCTTGCTCACTACAAGCGTTTAATGAGCAATTCTAACCGTTCAAAAGTATTTTGGACGGTCTGGATTTTAAATAAAACTCTTCAACCTATTCCAGATGAGTTTTTGGACGAGTTTTATTTAAAATCCGAACTGTCCTACGGGGTGTTCCACTAACAAAAAATATTTTTTTTCAAAAACTAAGACAAATCATTCTCTCCCAATACATCACCTAACAAACCGTGAAAAATTATTTTATTTTTAAAACATGAACGGCTGTGAGTACTCACTATAGACATGTTTGCTTTGGAGATGACGCGTTTCGTGGGTAGAAAGAAAGAAGGTTGAAACGGTAGTGACATATGCGTTTCGTACCACTTTTTTCCCATAAAATAATACAGGGTGTACAGTTGGTTGAGTACAACTTTTTGCGCTTCTTTTTATGTGGTTTCTTCCTTTCGTCTTTGGTAGGGTTTCATGCTGAGCAACTTTTTGGGGATGGGAATATATATAACTTTGTTGAAAGAAATTGGAAGTGTGTAATTGGTTGTATCCAATTTACTATTGAAATCTTATTTAGCAATTCACAAAATAAGATTTCATTAATCAGTGCATTAAGTTATGGGTTCGGTTTTGTTCATAAGCTCATACAAATCCAAGCCATTGATTGCAACACATTGACAGTCAAAATCCAGACTGTCTCATCCAGTTCAAAATTTGAATTTCAGAGGATCTATCCCTCATATGCATCGTACAAGCATATTCGCCCCATTTGGGCGTGCCTGCTCACTATACCCATGTAGTGAGCAATTACATGCATCGGTTCGGTAATCAACGGTCTGAATTAAATGACATTATCTTACATGTAAAATTGGTACGTTGATTGCCAAACTGACGGCTATGATTGTTCATTCCACGGGTATAGTAGACAAATTCACTACAAGCCCCCCGATTCCATTCGCTTATGTTGTGTTTGGATGCGGACATAAAAAATGTAAGTATAAAGTTGAAATCACCAAAATGGAGTTTGGTGGAAGGTGGAGATGATTATGAAAAATTGAAACATAATTTGTTGGAAAAGAATCTCGAATCCAAAGAAGTTTAGATTCGAGATTCTTTTCTAACAAATTATGTTTCAATCTTTGATCGAATGATTTTACACGAAAAGTGGTGTGCAGAAAATATTTTCCTTAAACACATTTCGTGATTCGCTGTTGGATCAACCAATGGAGACTTTATGTGACAAACAGTGGTTCAAGTGATTTTGTTATAATCATTTTGTCATCCTATTTGTTGTTAGGGGTGCCCTAAGAAATGTTAGGATTATATTCAGGGACGGAGTAAGGATTTTGTCTTTATGGTAGCGAAAATATATACTTAAAAAATAAAAAGACAAACTGCATTATGACAAACTACATTATGAATATTCATCCACTTTACGAAAAACATTGATAACATAAAAAATTTAATCAACGATGTTTGTCATATGCACGTAAAATACCAAAAAAGAATAATTTCGGTTTAATCTAGTGGTGGTGAGTCCATATAATTCGGGGATAAAAATTTATTTCCTATATAATAATTGCATTTTTTTAAAACTTTGTGGTGACGGCTGCCACCACTTGTCTCTCTCTGGCTCTATCTTTGATTATATCTGAGATATACTGAGTCGTTTAAGCCACTTTGAGAGGTCAAATTGTAATATTAGAATAGTGCAGTGATTTCAAAATCATACTCGATTAAATTGAATGTCAAATTTGGGATATATTGAGTCGCTTGAGCCAGTTGGGAGGTCAAATTGTAAAATTAAAATAGTACAGTGACGTCAAAATTATATTCGATCTTTAAAGTGAACGACGATGATGTCTTACAAGTAATGTGATCAACTGGCTATTCTCAATTCAATGAGTCCCTACCTAGTCCATAGCTCAATTTATGAAAATTTATGTGTCTGCATGTCTATCCATATTTCTTGAAGTTATCGGATCTACAAAAACTTCTGGAGTCGCTACTGCATTATTATTTATTAGAGGTTGTTTCACTAAGTTAATTTTTTGAATAAACTGGTTTTTCACGGTTTTTTATGTGATATATTGTGAGAGAATGACAAAAAATAATTTTTGGTTAGTAGAACAATCCTAATTAACTTTTGATTTGATGAACTTCACAACGAAACTTCTGGAGTCGCAACAAGACATGCTTGGTGGGTTGACAAGGAGCTTGAGGTGCTTATCGTGCTGGGCGAGTCCCATATGAGACGAGCTTGGTGTGCTTAAGCGGGTACTTATCTTACATCGCTCGGCGAGTAGAAGTTGTTAGACACGGGACGCAACGAGGACTTTCTAATCTTAAATGGGGGGAGATTTTGAAGTCTCACATCAATTGATTAGAAATGAAGTATTTGTTACAATATATAAGTAAAGACCTACTAGCTATGTTGTCCGTTTCAGACATATTTTTTGAGCCGTGTGATTTAAATTCAATGGTGTCCATGGTCAACCGGATCAGGTTGTTACAACTGTCATTGGCATCTTAGTGTTTGCCACAAATTAACTAGTAGGATTGGAAATTTCATACATTGAGGCCAAACAGAGGCCACCACCCTAAAATTATAAGTACAAAGGAAACAAAAAGAGAAGCCATACATTGAGGCAAAAGTCTAGACCAAGGGTACAAGGGGTGGAGCTCCCACGGCACAAAGTGCCTCAGAAAGTCACAGACAAATTACAACGAAAATCGTATTTTGTGTTTCGGTAGGGACTATTTTTGTCATTGAGTCTTACCTATTTATAACGCAGTTGTGTTGGAATTGGGGTTACAAGTTTCAGTGTAAACACGAGTGGAGGAGAGAGAAAACTTTTTTGAGAGAAGAGAGAAGACTTGCACTCCATTGATTTTTCGTTATAGTCGATTGGTGTGGCTCCTGTGGTTTTTGTTCGCATTGAGATTTTTCACGTATATCTGCGTGTTCTTTCTTATATGTTTATTATTCACTGTTTCATTTGCTGTTTGATTTCTGTCATTATAGTTTTTAAGATCGGTAGGGACGTTGTGGGTTGAACGTGGAGTTTGATTTCTAACAAGTAGGCCTTCATATTTTGCAAATATGGAAATGTAAATAAAACTAAAGCAAACCAAAGAGTAAACTTTAGCTCTATAATTCTGTATTTCAATTTTTTCCCTAAAACTCCTCCACAAAATACTTGATTATGGAAGATAGCGCACGGATTTTTTTTTTTGATACGTCGAAAATATATATAAAAAAAAATTCGTGCACTATTTTCCATAATGTTATCAACCAAGTGGGTGATTTTTTTACCCATCAAACTATGAATCCAGTTACCAAATAATGTTGAGAGGTAAACAAAATTGGACTCACGGAATATGCTTGGTGGAATTTGCGTATGTCTATCCGCGGGTACAGGGGCTTCCTCTTTTGATAGGCCCAAAATATGTGATTAAAGCCACTATACTAAGTGGGACTACAAAATTAATCATGCATGGGGCCCAAAAAGGTGGCCAATCCTGATAAAGAAAAAGCATGGTTTGGCTACGAAAGCATTATTGTCTATAACAATTAAGAAAGAAGTTATAAATAGGCAGGATCTTTAATTTCATACAATTCCTGCAACTTTTTCATTTATAGAACAACAGTTACAGCACTTACATTTGTTTATCTATTAAACTTGTAGATGAGAAGTAAGATGGAGATGCTCTCATGCTAAGGCATGCTCAAGTACCTCTAACAACTGTCAAAGTGCTAAGGGCGTGTTTGTTACAAGGTTTCAAGGGGGGGATTAGGATTGTTAAGGTGGTGGGCCCTTTAAATTGGTGTTTGGTTTGTTTTTTAGGTTTGGGAATAACAATCCTTTGGGATTGTGAATCCCCCCAAATGGCAGGATTCACCAACCCAAGGGGGGGTTGGTATTGTTAATCCCATCCCAAGGGATTGGAGGTGAGATGACCTACTTACCCTCAAAATCTGTTGGCGTTACTCTTGCATGTTTTGGACCAGGTTTCAGTGTTTGGGAAATCTGGAAATCTAATGCCAATAGATTAGAATTTGTTTATTTTTTTATTTGGAAATCTGGGAAATCTGCAAAATTCGGGAAATCTGGAAATCTAATGCCAAAAGTTGGAGTTATTTAACTAATGCCAATAGATTAGAGTTTGATTATTTTTTTATTTGGAAACCTGGGGAAAAAAAAAATTATTATCCATTTGAAATTTGGAAAAAAAAATTGACAAAAAAAAAGTTGCCTCACCTACCGATGGGCATTTCATGATTTTGTTGTGATAAAAATGGTGTTTCAATGGAAGGGTAGAATTGGAAACAAATTATTTTTACCCAATCCTATTCTAAGCAAAACAAACATGTTATTAGTAATCCCATGATCCAATCCTATGCAAAACAAACATGTGGGAAGGATTTATCTCCTCATTAATAATCCCATCACATTATCAATCCCAATCCCAATCCCACCTCATTACCAATCCCTCCAAAATGAAACCTCGTATCAAACTGGGCCTAAAAGCCTTATTATACTTATGTTCTAAAAAACGCTAGGCGATAGTAGGGAAGAAAGGACGCATAGCCAGGGGCGGAGCCAGGATTTTAGAGAAGAGGGGTCAAAATTTGAACTATGTGCGAGTTAATTTTTCGATTTGTCAGAAAGAAACAATTAGATAACAAGTTAATCAAAAAGTGGACATATATAAATAACTAAATGTAGCTTTGATTTACAATTGACCCCGACGATTTTTCATATTTTGGAAACGATGTATGATAGCCTCATTTGTAATGCCATAAAAAATGGAGTATCTTTCTCAATGTAAACAACCAAACTATCATGCATCCATTGATCACACATTCGATTTCGAAGCCTACTCTTCACAATCTTCATAGCAGAAAATGCTCTCTCTACTGTGGCAGTGGCAACCGGTAGAACAAGGGCCAAAGTAAGAAGTCTATAAACCAAGGAATATCCTATATGTCTTCGGGTCTCAACCATCTTCTTCGTAAGGTCACCGATTCCTTTCAAATTGGAAAAATCACCACTAGAACGTACATCCATGATAAAATTCTTTAGTTGATTCGGAAGTGCCCAAAGCTCGACATCGGAAAAGTTCTTGGGATAAAACTTCGCAAAACGAAGGGGTGTTCCACTTAGCCAGTTTTTTTTGTGAGAGAATGACATGTCTCGGTGTTTGAAAAAAACTGTTTTTTGTTAGTGGAACACCCCCTTCAAAGTCCTTGGTTTCTTCTTGGTCTTTTTTTTCGTCGACCCTTCTTCTCCAGAGAATAGAGGAGTAAAGTTTTGTGAAGAGTACAAGTTTGGTACTGGAAAAAGTATAAATTAAAGCCAAAGTAAAAAGTATATTGGAAAAAGTACAAAGTTTGGTGAAGAATACAAGGGGCTATTGCCTATTTGCCACCCCTTTTTTACTTATGTATCAAAAGTATATATGGGTTGGGGCAAAAAAAAAAATTTAAGGGTGGTCAATTAGCAATTTTTGGATGTGTATTAGTAATATCCCTATACAAAAAAAAAAATTCAGAGTGGTCAAGTGACCACTGTAGTCTTCAAGTCCCTCCGCGCCCCTGCGCATAGCAACATAATGCATGCATAGGCGCCGATTACTCGGCTGTCTAATTTAGACATTGGACCACCGCCTAGCGCCTAGGTGGGACTAAGCGGCCTGGTTTTAGAACATTGTTAACAAGACGATAGATTACATGGACCCAAAGTAATCAGGGACCTGAATATTTATTCATGCAGAACTCTATACCTGAAGTATATACTAGATAAATATTTTCGCAATCCCAAAATCCGTCTCTCCTGTTCTTGGCCTTCTACTACGCCTTCTCCTACGTCTCTAGGTGGCCCTGTGGAGCGATAGAACAATGACACGCGACAAAATTTAACGGTTGGGATATTTAGTATGATGTAGTACTATAAATGTAGATTCTATTAGAAAGCCCTGTTGCAATGTATACCATAGGATTTTTCTTTAATTTGGAATACTCAGAAGAAGATGAGAAGGTTGGGAAAGATGTGATCTGATAAAAGAAATGGAAAGGCATGCTTGTTTAGCATAACCTTATCTGCATTGCCTTTGATATAGGATTAATTTAAGGGTGGATATGGAGCTATTGCTTTGTGTGCTGGATTCTCAGTTGATTAGGTAGTGCTTATCTAAATGATATAACACTATTCCAAGGGCCCTATGATGAGAATTATCACAAGCTTAAAGCCAATAAATTACGCGTACAAACTTTAAGAGGTTGGTTTGGTGGTCAAAATTTAAGACTTATAGATTTGCTCTCTCTTAATGTCGCGTGTTTTAGAAAATTTTCAGTTGCTCCAAGTTTAATCGGGCTCTCAGCACGTAGACGTTGAAATTTGAATTTCAAGATTAGTCAAGTGCACAAAAGATAACCCGGACCCTTGAGCTATAAAAAATGGCGGGAGGGGGGTTTGGAATTCGATTGGCATAGCGGGAGTGTGGTGGGTGGGCCAGTGGCCCCACATCCATGCACGGCCATACTGTGGCCCAACTGATGTGCACAACTTTTGTTGCCTAAACTTATTTAAATGTCAAAGTTTGGCATGAATCCACTGATCCAAGCACCAATATTGGTTCAGTGATGGGGCAGATGGGTTTAGCTCATTACGCGACTGTAGAAGTACAGAAATACGTGATTTCTAAAAACATAGGAATATGATTACGACGGGGGACGCGAAAAAATTAAAATATTGTTTACTCATTGGGCGATTGTAGAAGTATGAAGCCTTGATATGGACACGGACCAGAAATACGTGATTCCTAAAAACATAGGGATATGAATACGACGGGAGACACTAAAAAAATTAAAATATTGTTCTTATTTTACACCGGTGAAAATATAGTCATATGTATACGTACGAATCATCAATATATATATATATATAAACAACCATCATATATGTAATCATGGTATCATATTACACTATACGCATTCAAAAAATTGCATATTCAACCCCTGTAGTGTCCCTATATTTGGCAACACTGTGTCCCTCCCGTGTCTCCCTAAAAAAAATGTTTAAATCTAATGTGACGTGTTCCATATGTATTTTGTTGCATCCCTCGCGTGTCCCTGTGTCCCCAAACTATGCTCATAAGTCATAAGTTTTTGTTGCCCAACCTTCTGTAAATGTCTAAGTTGGCATGAATCCACTGATCCATGCAAGAACCATTTGTTTAGTGAACGGCAGATGGGTTTAGCTCATTGCGGGACTGTAGAAGTATGAAGCCTTGATATATGCTATTCAATAAGGGAGAAGTACCGTTTGGTCTCGTGAATTGGTCATTGAGCAAGATACCGAGTACTAAAAGAAAAAAAAAAAGGAGAAGCATCAGCGGGGATTCGTGGAGAAAACTAGGGATAATAGAAAAGGAAATATATGGAATGAAGAAATTGGGATGACAAGAACGTCAAGAAGTACTCATTGTAGGGAAACAGTACGGAATGGACATTGGAATGGAATGGATCGATATTGAAATGGAATTCCATTCCATCCAATATTCATTCCATTCCTATGTTTAGTTCATCAAAAATTTAAGGAATCGTCATTTCAAATGGAATTCTCATTCCCTCGAATAAAGGAATAATCATTCCATTAGAAAAGACAAGGAATCATTATTCCATTCCTCTCTAATTATTGATGCCACACCAAATTGCTACCGTCACACCAACTTTCACTATTGCCACTTCAAATTTCACTATTTCCACTCCAAAATTTACTATTGCCACTCCAATTTACTAATGCTACTCCAAATTTCACTATTGCCACTCCAAATTTCACCATTCTTAAGCATAACCAAACGCGGGAATGGAATGGTTATTTCTTAAGCATAACCAAACGCGGGAATGGAATGGTTATTTCTATCGTATTCCCATTCTATTCCAATCACTATTCCATTTTGACCTCCATTCCGTTCCAATAAATCAAACACAACCTAATTAGATTTATAATTCCTAAAAAACACTAATTACAGAAATTGAAAAGTAATACAGAAACCATAACAAGAAATAGCAAACCGTAACACGTTGTCCTTAAAAAAAATTTGCCGCCTCATTGCGGGTGTTTGAGGTTTTGATCAAGGTTTGCCTCCCATGATATAGTGGTTTCAAACGATCACTCAGTAAGTAACAGTTACTGGACCGCTCTATCGAATGAACTGTGTCTAAACTCTCTCTTGGAACGAAGAAGAAAAGAAGAACTATGGAATTGGATGCTTTTGGTGGTGCGTCAAAAGAAACCAAGGACTCCCTTTATATGGTTGAAGGAGGAGCCAAAATATTCAATACGGTAATCAATAGGAGAATTCAATATGGGAATTGAATTCTGTAAATTCAATTTCTGGGAAAAAATGGCTGCAGCTATTAATCCAGAATTTGACACGTGGTATTAATCAACCACAATTAATAACCGTTTTGTCTAGATTCTCGTGAGACCCTCCGATTACACTGATTTTGTTCATTCGAAATTCTGGAAAATTTGCGACACTCATTTACTTGCAAAACATATTTTTTCCTTGTCATTGGTGTGGTGCCACAAGAAAACACAATGGGCAGAATAACACCACAATTAACCTCACTCTAAAAAAAACCTTCCGCCGCGCCAACGTACCCGCCAACAGAACCAGGAATTTCCCTAACATAAACATTACAAGAAGCAATGGGATCAACTGACCTTAATGGTCACAAAATCACAATAACAAAACTGAGGAAGCTCAAACCCTGTAGACCTCGTTAAGTAGAACAATCGAGTCTAACATTATGTTGATCTGATACTGATCGATACCTTTCTTCATGTTGTAATCCAATGTGCCCCATTTGGTTCAAGATATATAAACATGGCTCAAGTATTGATCGGTGTCTGATAAGCCTGATTTTTAACGTGATTTTTTTTTTACTGACGAGCTCTACATCTTGAACGCGGCTGCTCATCGAATTGAATCCGAAATGGGGTCGGAAGTGGCTCTGGACATTCTGTTGGAAAAATGTTTACTTTTTGTGATAAAATCGGAAATATGAATGCAATAAAATCAGAACGCAAAACCTGTAAATCAATGAAAATGAAATGGGGATCAAGGCGAGTGTATAACACTCTGTACTTAAGACAGATTCGCCCCCGCTACGGTGCTTATGGTTTGCATGAACGTCTATCTCCCAGCACTACTTGATCTTCACCGAACGGAAGTAGCACTCCAATCTGTTCAGTAGGCGAACCAAACTTGTGTCTGTACTCTCTCCAATGAAAAGACTCTCAATGAAAGTGTAGAAAATTAACAACCTTTTAAAAATGAAAGAAAGATGCCATATATATAGGCAAACTAGTGACTCTACGAATAGTCACCAGGGTGAAGAGACACATCTGTTCACGAAAGGACGCGTCCGTCCACAGTGAACAGGTGCTAATGAAAAGATGCAACTCCAAATCAAATCAATTTTCATTCACACTTAAATTAAAATATTATAAACAAAATATTTTTTCCAACAATCCCCCACATGAATGAAATTGACTCAATAACAAATGCAAAAACAATGCAAACAACAGAGAGAGTACATGTGGAAATTTCCTGCATGGGGTTAGGTAGCTTTTGGCTTTGAACCTCGCCTTGTGAATAACTATCGGACTTACTAGCTAACCAGTGAACGCGATGTCTTGAACTGTTCAGCCGTTTGTGTAAGCCAAGACAATAGTCAACACACAGGATCATTCCAAACATAGTTTGGTTCTTACGGTTGTGCCCATTTTGGCCCTGGAACACGCGACTGGTTTCAGAGAGTGTTTTTTAAATAATTCAGCCTTAAAATTCTCATAGAAGCGGCCCACTTCACACTCACATAGGTGATCTCTTATTAAGAGTATCCTGCTATACCCCACTTGGATTTACCAAGGTATAAGAATCATTAAAAGTTAAATTTAACCTAAATCACTGCAGGCATCACTGTTTCACCATAGGAATGAGTTGGAGAGATATATCTCTTTAGTGATACTCCTAAGTCTCATATAACTCGGTTGTCCCGTTGAACCTAGATCTTGGGATCTCCAGTCAGCTAGGTTGGGTTGCCGTTATAGAGCCTTTTAATTGGTAGGCTTTAAACCCATTCCCCTCGATGATAATTTGTTCTCTGGTCAAAACCATTTGGTTAACGGATCCGTATTTCATTATTGACCTTAAATGGTGCTAATTTCAATTGAGAACAAAGTGTTGTATGGTATTGTGTCTGCAATTATCACGCCAGGATTTACCATACTATCTCGTGTCTTTCTAACGTTGAGTGTCAAACTTATGAACGCCAAACAAAGAATAATCTGTAAAATTTTTGGCACAGAATTAAAATACTCGTCTAAGTAATTTTCGAAAAAACATGTATGAGTTACTTGCAAAACCCGAGTAAAAAGCACCACTTCCCCCACAATTATGTGATAATCTAGAATATTCACATAATCACCTATAGTTTGACATGAATGTTTTAAGTCCGGACAAGTATCAATGTCACAACTATTAACTCATACTTGTATTTTATTCTAACAAACTTGTGACCGCCAAAAATGTCACTACATTTATTTTCTAAACTCATTCTTCAGGGAAAACAAATGTTTAACGGTGCATGTCTACAATATCGAGACTTACCGTTCTTCATGGTCCTTTATGCCTTTCCAACTACCGATGGCCATCATATAATAAGTTCTGGCACAGAATTGAACCACATTGGAAAATCCTCTAAGAGATGGCTTAGCCACTCCGCTTACTAGCTTTTGTCTAATGCAATGAGTTGATCAGACTCCATCGTAGACCTTGCTATACACACGTCAGGATTTCCAAATCACTGTTGCACTCCAATTGTAATATTAAATCCACCATGGGATTCTAAAACTTTAAATTTTAAAAATTAAATCCACTCTTGGATTCTAAAATTTTAAATTGTACTCATATCACAATACTTTATTCTTCAAGTATAGTTGGACATATCCAATAGTGCAACAAATAGTCAAAGTTTGGGGAAATTATGAATATTAATCCCCCCAAAATTCTCAAATCAACAGAATTTATCGAAATGATTTCCACAGTTTTTGACACGACACAAACAAATGTCAAAAACTCTCTCTTCACTTCTTGTGTTTCGAGACACATTGGTAAGAAACAACCCCCACATCGAGTAACTCACCCAAAATTAAGCAACAATCTACTTGAAGGCATCTGCCGGGTCAATGGTCATTGGATGCTGCCCAGTTCCTAGAATGCGTGATGGCCTGGGTTCAATTCTCAGGTTCCCTCTTCTTCTTCTTCTTTTTTTCCATTTTTTTTTTTAACCGCGACATGCATTCTATGTACCCTGTCATATTCACTGGGTACTCTCTATAGCATATAAATCAATTCCACTTCATTTTAAGGAACTGGAATTCTCCAAGCCTTACTGTGTAGGGATTTAGTATAATAGGCAATCGGCCAACAGGTTTATACCTTTCTAAGAAATGTTGCCAAACATCTTGGTTCACTATGGAACATGGTGACACATCACTTGGATCGAAATGGTTCGATGGCCGCTGCCGTTTCTAACATTACGAAATTGACATGCAAATTGGGAAGCAAACTATTGCCCAAATGTGCCCAAAATCCATTTTCAATTCCACTCAATATTTTAGGAACGTGGTATTGCCTCTGAATACCAAATTAACGGCCAACTACGGTGTCAATTTCTAATTCACTCATAAATCAATTTTCTTCAACCAAAAACACCACATTAAAATTCACATGAACTTGGACACACTGCAACCTGGACCCACCATGGTCCAATTTTATTTTATAAAATTTATGGGGGGTAGATATCATTCAGGATAGAAGAAATTAAAATATTCGAAATCTCAGTTTTCACGTCAAATAAAAAATATAGAGATTTGGCCCAAGTGACTTATTGAAAAGTCATAGGATTTGTGACTTATTCACCAATGGGTACACCTCTTCACCAATGGGTACACCTCTTCATTTACATCTCTTTGTTCACGTCTAGTGGTCACATCCCTTAGTTTGTACCAAACGGTTACATCCCTTAGTTTGAACCAATTGGTTGCATCACTCGATGTAATCTAAAATGGTCACACTTTCGAGAGTCAAACCTATTAAAACCCCTCTGTTCATCACCGAAAAATCCGAAATTGGATTTCATATAATATATCTCATACTGTTAATTAGTATCAAAACACTAATTCGTCAACAACCAAAAATACAAAACCACTATTGTATATTGCAGTCAATTCGAATCATAGATATGTTCGACTCGTACATATCTATAATAAATCAGAGAATCAACCAAACATGCATGTCATCGAGCAAGGAAAACAAAATCACAGAATTGGTTAGACGAAACTCTATTGCTGTTAGAACCGTGCCTACAGTTTCCCTTGACCAGTCACAAGCTTGCATTAAATGTCAACGTTAATAGGTGGGCAAAACAAGTGACTTAGGATTGTACATGTATAGAATGACCTCTTTGCATATATACAAAAGTAACAAAACGGATAGTCACACACGTTCAAGTTTCATTTGTTAAGAGACACATGCGAAGTCATTAACCGACCATTGTCGGCTCTTGCAAAATATGACAACCGTTACGGTAGGCGGTTCAATATTCACAAAGAATTTTCTGTTTATAACAACTAATAATAGAATCCATAAAATTCATGCCAATTATTATAATCATTTCAAAATTCAAGCATGCATCGTTTCAAAAACGTACAAATGGTTAAAAAATATCGACATTGTTAATTTAGAATTAACACGCCAAAGAGACACCAATTGACACTGCTTAAAAAAAAAAAAAAAAAAAAAAAAGACATGGAAAAATTAACACTGCTTATCGAAGGGTCACATCTTGTTATGGAAATTTAATAGTCGCACCATTTGGTTTAATCCAATGGGTCACAAACCTTCACATTCAAAACAACGTGACACTTCCAAATAGTCACACTTGTTGATTCATACCCAACACACACATCTCTGGATGTAAATCCAAAAGTCACAACTCTTATCCAAAACTCAAAGATTACACTATTTGGTTTAATCCCAAGAGCCACATATTTCCATATACAAAAAAAAAATGGGGACATTCCAAGAGTCACACCCAGAAACCAAGCAATGTCTGACAAAGTGATCCATTTGCCGAACGATGCAATTAACAAACGGCCAAAGTATGAGACACAATTAAAGCCCAATAACACAAGTTCCTAAAAACCGCTTTGAAGAAGGTTGTGATACACGTTTCAAATAAGGCAGTATCAAAACCACACGAAGTGAAACCAAAATTTTTTTTTAATGACTGTCACAAATTCATTCATGCCTGATAGCCTGAGATATGCAAGCGTAATTTTTTAACGTTCAACGGAGTATTTTCTTGTGAATTTTTTTTTTAAAAGAGACCAATTCACGAAATAACTTGAACGTTTAAGAACCGCTTCATATGCAACTATTCCCATATCATTGTAATCGGTGCAAAGACAAGAACCAAAGAAATTACAAGGCTCCACCAAAACTATATATCTAAATCACTGTGATGGCAAATCATGACACACATGTCATAAAAAGGGTCAAATCATAGTGTACTCTATTTCAATTTTCCCTTCGATGCAAACAGGTAAAATCCCATATGAAATCATGCAAACCGTAAGAAAATATGGCACAAAACAATAAAGGATTTTGGAACAGTACTCCGATCACATGAATACTACGCAAAACGCAACTCAAACAGTGATTTATGAATGCACAAAAGTAAACAAAGGGTTGTCTTAAGATTGTTGGAAAAATGTTTACTTTTTGTGATAAAATCGGAAATATGAATGCAATAAAATCAGAACGCAAAACCTGTAAATCAATGAAAATGAAATGGGGATCAAGGCGAGTGTATAACACTCTGTACTTAAGACAGATTCGCCCCCGCTACGGTGCTTATGGTTTGCATGAACGTCTATCTCCCAGCACTACTTGATCTTCACCGAACGGAAGTAGCACTCCAATCTGTTCAGTAGGCGAACCAAACTTGTGTCTGTACTCTCTCCAATGAAAAGACTCTCAATGAAAGTGTAGAAAATTAACAACCTTTTAAAAATGAAAGAAAGATGCCATATATATAGGCAAACTAGTGACTCTACGAATAGTCACCAGGGTGAAGAGACACATCTGTTCACGAAAGGACGCGTCCGTCCACAGTGAACAGGTGCTAATGAAAAGATGCAACTCCAAATCAAATCAATTTTCATTCACACTTAAATTAAAATATTATAAACAAAATATTTTTTCCAACACATTCTGCCTCCCTACAAACAGGATAAACAGAGTTCTTCGAAAGCCAAGTATCCGCGCAATGTAGATGAAACCCGTGATTGCAACCGGGTACCACTCTAGCCGGTTGCTCTCCCTCTATCACGTCCAAACACACGGCGCACTCCGTCCCCATCACCAGCTCCTTTCCCTTTACTTTCGGCATCTTCTCCAACTCCGCTGCAGATAAACCCTCCTCCACCGTCTTTTTTACCAGTAACCGGATGTCACCCCGGTTATTGCGACACAGCGGGCATAAGTAAACCATGAACCCAGCAGTTATCCCGGCGCAAGGTAGAAACAGCGCAAGAATCACCGCACGTACTATCATTTCCATTTTCTTTTCTTGACGTAGGTATTTATGTACAACAATACTTGGTAAAATTGCTCGTGAAAGACTCAAAATTGTAGGAGATCGAGAGTGTACTTTTAAACTCTGTAGGGCTCCTTTGATTGCTAGACTAAAAAGGTGGGATTAGGATAAAGACGAAGAAAAGGGTCCACATGTTTTTCATTATTCATTATGTGTTTGTGTGCTCGCACTTGATAGAATTTTTTTGAGTTTTTCAACGTAAAAATATGTCGTACATCGTATCCAATTTTGATGCTCTTCAAATGTTTATATCTCATGACTTATTTTTTTATTTTGCTATTTTTTTTTCTATTCTCTCCAATAAATAATTCAAACTTTTCTTATTGTGATTTGGTGCTTGAAGATTACATCTCACATGTCAAATTTTGAAAGAAATGGAAAGCAATTTGAAGTATCTCTTGGAGGTTGTCTTGTAAAGGGGATGGAATAACTAAGAAAAGGGTTTGGTGGATTATGGAGATGTTTACCATGAACAAGTTTGAATTATGCCAATGACAAAGTTATATCTTTCATAATTCTTTTCCACAAAGTTATATCTTTCATAATTCTGTATTGCATTATGCCAATGACAGCACTCTTGACAAGTAATAAGATCAAATGCCCTTTGTCACCGAATAACAATATCGTACTAATTTTGTCACTACGGTCGATTTGGGGAACCATAGAATATCTCCATACCATGATTTTGTCACTTCGGTCGATTTGAGTAATCAATAAAAATGCCACCAACCATCGTCAACATATAGTCACTATATCATGTCTATCGAATCAAATGGTTTGAATACTTGTTGTTAAGTATCTTAATCAAATTGAATAGTGATCTAATTTCATAAATTACTAACCTTTAATCAATTGAAAGTCCAATTAAATTGTTCTAATATCTATTAAACATTCTCTCAGTGCCCACACAAAATTGCTTCCTTGTCTAGCTCTTCCACATCCTGCAGTACAAAGTTAGTTCTTGGAAAATACTAATGGGCCCCAATACTAATCGGACCTCTTCATTTCGATAGTCAATTTTACCAATTTTTCAATAAATAAGGCCATTTAAGGAATGGGAGGGTGAATGTAAGGAATGGGAGCAACTGGACGATTCTGTTCTGGCTGTTTCCAGACTTGTTTTGATGATTGAGACTGTTGATATTTTAGAAATCGTCAAAACTACTTAGCTTGCAAACAATCATACTAATATTAATAGGATATTGGTTGAGTGTTCTCGAAATATATTTATCTCTATAAAAATAAATTTGTATCCAGTGGTGCAATAGCTTTTTTGAGATATACGTGTTTGAATATATATTAACATGAATTTTGACGTGTCTAATATTCTCGATTATGTTTAAATATCAATGACCCCGATCAAGGAAAAGAGTCTGGGAAGGACTTGAAAACAGCCCAGACAAAACCGTCTAATCCCTCTGATTCCATTTCTGGGAACAAAATTGACACCCTTTTTGGAGAAAATTTTGGATGCTGAGCGGGTATTGGCACAAGTGGTGCTAAGTGCCAATCTCATCGCCGTCCTTTTGGACAGTTTAGATTTTAAAGAGAGAAAGAGGAGAGAGGGTGGGAGAAATGGAATCCGGGGGTGTTGTGCACCCCTTGGCCGTTCGATCATGTTTTGAACAGTCTGGATGTGTTTTGATTTTTTATCGGTAAAAATTAGTCAAAATTAAATTGAAATTGCCAAACGCATCTGGATCGTCCAAAACATTATCGGACGGCCCAGGGGTATACTAACACCCTCCAGGTCCGGGATAAATGTGAGCGCGACAAGTACACTAGTCATCAAGACCTGGAATAAAACTGTCGTGCACATTTGGCCGTTTGTGCTCCCTCCAAATCTAATGGCTCTACAGTCCTTCTCCTCCTTGCTAATCTTCTTCTTCGCGCTGACTTATTCGTGTCGGGTAGTTCGAGCTCAGGCCACGATTCCGTCCAGGTTCGATGGGTTCGTGTACGAGAATCGCCCAATCAGCATCGATTCAATCACGATCGAGGCTTTTTTCGACCCGATTTGCCCTGACAGTAGAGACGCTTGGCCTCCTCTGAAGCAAGCCCTAGATTTCTATGGTCATCGCGTGTCACTTATCCTCCACCCCTTCCCTCTACCGTAAGTAAATTCTTTCTCCTCGAGTTGTTAATTGCAATTTCGCTCTCTGTTAAAGGTTAATTGCTACATGGTTAAGGTTAATTCATTAACTTGCGTACGGATTCAGTGCCCTGCCTACTAGTTGCATTATCGACAGAAGAGTTAATTTAATTGATTTGTTTGTTGCCCCAGTTCTTCAGTACTTGAACGAAACGAAATCAATTTAGTTTTTGGATTCATGACTAAGTTTTTCCGCTTTTCGCGCGATTGGATTGGTCAGCTGATGACATTATTTTAAATGCCAGCTTCAATCAGCTCTTGCATTTGGGAAAATGGAAAAAAAGAATGAAGGGTTGATGCTTTTGGCTATTTTTGGATTTTGGGTTTTAGGTTTTTGAAGGGATGGAAAATTAGGGGGAAAAGATGTTACTTGCTCAAAATTATTATCTTTCATTGGCAACTAAACAAAGAAAATTGAATAATTGACTACTGCCTATTGATTTTATTCTGATTGTTTAGCCTAACCAAACATCAAACGAAGAGTTTTTTTTTTTTTTTTTTGTCTCTCTTCTTCATTTCCCTTCCTTTTCATTGATGAATTGAAGGACAAGATGAACATGAACGAACTTTTGCTTGGACAAGTGTATTGGTTCTTGGATATCTTTGCCAGACTCCACTCATAGGATGTTCAGTGAGGTTATGTAGAGAGTAGAAGGTCATGCGGGATACATGCGGTCACCGCTAAGGATGTCATACATGAGAAATGTGGTCGTCTGGTCACCACTTAGGGGGCCACGAGTTTGATTTTATGCAAACATTGCTCTGAATTGGTGGAGTTGCACTTTAACAAGGTTAATGATACTTGTGTTTCCACAGATTTTTGTTCCCAATCCCATTCGCATCAAAAGTGGTAAAAAGAGACTATTGTACCAATGTAGAGCTTAAGAATTCGTTGGCTTGAAAGATTTGCTGACCCATCTCAAGAGTTAATTTTTTGATAAAACATGTAACACAGTTGTACATTTTTGACAAAGAAATACACATGCTCCAAACAAGAGCAATTTTGTTCACCCTCGCGAGGGTATGCTTATTCCGTGTTCCACTCCGATAATCAAAACCGTTCATTTTGTTTAAATTCATTTGTTAGGTGGCTATGCAAAAATTCAGCTTAATCGGATATTTGTAAGCGTTTGATCTATGAGTTCAAATTTTCAGTCAAGAATTTTAAATAAAATAAATGAACTCCTAGATGAAGCAGCTATTGATATTCTATTGAGCTGAATATTTTCAAGGGTCCCTAAGAAAATGAATTTGGAAAAATACAGTTTCGATCAACAAAGTGAGAAACAGAATGAGCATATCCTTGCCGAGGGTGAAGGAAGCGTGGGTGAACAAAATTGCACACTCCAAATAGTGTTTTGGAATGCTATCATGTTAGTATAGCTGTTGAATGTTGATATAATCTTTCTCAGTAGAGCCTTCCCATTTGTTAGGTTTCATAAGCTCCAACACAGTGCAATGTATTGAGATTTAAGATATCTAAGCCTACAGTCGGGCCCGGCCCTAGGCATAGGCCAACTAGGCCGACGCCTTGGGCCCCATCTGGAAAAAAAATATGTATATCAAAGGTAAAAGAAACTAAGACTTTAAGTTGAACAAAGTTAGAGCTCTTCGGTTTTACCCTAAATATGCGGAACAAATTGGAACATCTTGACCACTAGACCAATGCATGTTCTTTTATTGGTAATTTTTTATAGTCACTCTTTTAGTGAAAAATACAAAACCCTGTTTGCTGCATTACATTCACTTCTTTCCTAATATTTTTGCTTGTATTTCCTTTGAATTGTTTTTGCAAGCTCAATTTTGCTACATGTGAGGAGAAAACTATTTCTTATCTTATAAGTTAAATTAGTGTTATTTTTTTTTTTATTGAACATAGAACTAGAGAGGGCCCCCATATTATGTGTTAGTCTAGGTTCCCAAAATGTCCAGGGCTGGACCTTGCTACTGTTTCTCTAAGTACCACCATGAGGTTTATAGTACTTATGATATCTTGTGGCTATATAAGTTTCGAATCTTGACCTAGTGAGGAGAATTGGAAATAATTTTCCTTTTCCCACTTTTCTGTTTGTTACTTCCATAATTCTCCGTTCTAAGCCCCTCAAGGAATGAGGGATTTGCATTAGGGGAACAGCCTATTTAAGTTTCTTTCGTTGTTATTTACCCCGCACATTTCTTTTAACTGATAAGTCACCTCATCAAACATGAATATAGAAATATGAAATCTTGCAATAATTTCATCGGGGAAAGTGATTGTCTAGAATAGTTGATGTTCAGTTCAGGTCAAACTGGTGTGACATTGAATTAAGCACAAGTTATCTGTGGTGTTTTAAACCAGTATCGAGTGTTGTATTAGTCACAATTAAAGTTCAAAGGATGGTTAATGACTTCATAATGGAAATTGCAGCTACCATGACAATGCATTCGTCTCTTCTCGTGCTTTGCATATTATAAATAAGCTGAACACTTCTGCCACATATGACTTGTTGGAGTTGTTCTTTGCTCACCAGGTAAGAACTCCTTACCCCGTAAACATATCGATAGGTATATGCCTGCAATACGCACTTAGGTTATGTGATTATGGTGTTCTCATGCAATTATTGCTAGAGGGCATGGGATCTGTTATTCCTCGTGTAGATGCTCATCACTGGTTATTACGCACTGAATTAGAGATTTCATAATATTGACTAACATTGCAGATTTAGTGTGTCCCTTGCACGCAATGTATATTGTCAGAAAACACGTAGTTGCAGGGTTGTTAATCAGTATTTTTTCCCCACTACTTCATGGGTTATTGGACTTCTCTCATATGGGTTAAACTTGATGGATTGTCAAATAGGAGGAGTTCTACAACCTACCAACCTCAGACTTGTCTAGGACGTCTGTTGTGAGCAGAATCGTGAACTTGGCAGCCAGAGCAGTTGGTGATTCCTACTACAATGCAGTTGCATCTGGGTTTACTGACCGGAACACTGATTTGATGACAAGGGTGTCATTTAAGGTAATGTTGAAGTTGCTGTAAAGTCTTTACGTTCATAGATCGATACGATCGACAATTGCCTTTTTTTTTTTTTTGCAAGTACCTGTTTATTTTCTTTTGCATTACCAAACTTCGAAATGAGAGACATTTGTTTTATTCTGTTTTCCAATGTTCGTTGATTTGGCTATTTATGTGGGCCAACTTCCGTTTTCTTGATCGTTTTTTGCGCAGTATGGTTGTTCAAGAGGGGTGTTTGGGACGCCATTTTTCTTTGTGAATGGATTTGCATTGCCTGATGCTGGATCTGCGATAGATTACAACAAATGGAGAAGCATTATTGATCCACTAATTCAAGTACGAAGGAATAAAGATGGAGGAATCCCCACATTTCTTCTTGATTTTTTTTCTTAAAAACATGGCAAAAATTCAGTATCTTGGAATTATGTTAAGTATTTTCTTGTACAATGTTTCTCCTTGTATACACGCTTGATGCTTATATATATTCGCTAGAAGAACCAACTGTATATTTGATGGTCTCGGTCTCTTGTAGCAGTTCTTTTGTGTTGGAATTGGGAAGGGATCACATGCAAGCTTTCTGATCTCCTTTCCTTCTATTCATAGTAAGATTTTTGGTTTTGACCGATTCAAGGTGAAAAATGATTGATGGTGTTGCTAAAAGAGGGGGGAGAGAGGAGAGTGTCACGGGCAACTCTTTTTGTCTCACCGGAACGTTTCCCCGTGGTCGCTGGAGGTTCGTGGTTTGCCAGCGTGGTCGACGATACTTTTGCTAGAGACAGAGCTCCAGCCTTCGGATGAACAGTGATGTTGCAAGGGTATTTTCGTGTCTTTTTTTAGATTAGGTTTTCCATTCAGGGTTTTTATTTTGTTATGTTGTTGTACTTGTGTCGATTGAATTTCCATCCGAACCTACGGTGGTGATCTTTGATTTGAATCTATGCCATCCGAAGGGGAGTTAGTGTTTTTATCTCCTACTCCACTATTGCCGAACTTGTTTCCGTCTCCACCTTTGCGGTATGCGAAGAGAGTTTGATACTTGTGCCCAAATATTAGACATTAATTTTCCTTTTGGTGTAATTTGTTTATTTGTTAGATTGTGCTATAGTTTCAAGTCTCTTTTCATGGAAATCTTGTGTGTGCCGAATGACTTGAATGCAATCATTTGGTTCTATTCAATAGGGAAAAAAGAGGAAGGAATATCCAAAGAAAATCTCGAATTTGGATCCTAAATTGACGTGTTAATGTGAGCTACCAAAGATTCAAATACAAATGTCTTTCTAGAACTTTGAGGACCATCAATGTAATTTTTCCCAAAAAGAAAAATCAAACAAACCGAATCCAAAGTTCACTCCAGCCAGCTCCAAAACACCAAAAGCACCACGTCCCTACGAAAATTTTTAGGTGCCGGACGGGCATTACGTGTCTGTGTCTAGCACCCAATTCAACGGTCCAAAAAACTTTTAGACGGCTCAAATTTATTCTCCCTCTATATCTCTCTCTACTCTTTATCTCTTTTAGTTCTTGACCGTTCAAAAATATTTTGCACGGCCTAGATGGGTGCGCACCCGTCGCCAAAAAATTGCTCCTCCCCTACACTCACTCACTCTCTCTCTGGTACAGCGTATGGAAGAAAAAAGGGTAGAAAGAAACGATGCCCAACGCAAACCAGAGGTAAAGCAAAGCACCCAGATAAATAAAAAAAACTTTTCTCATAAACAAGAATTTACACCCCCAACACCCACCCTTAAATTGTCCACAATTTGATGATACTATCCCAAATCCACGGTATCAACTCCACATGGGATTCTGTGAAAAAATATCCGCATTCTTCTGCTCCTGCTGCCGGCCAAAACCCCAAGCACCAGCTCCACCCATACCGGACCCACCAGAACCAGTGACCCAAGCACCAGCTGGTCCAGCTCCACCCATACCGGACCCACCAGAACCAGTGACTGAACCACCAGTCATTTTACCAGAACCACCAGTCATTTTACCAAAACCACCATCTCCCCAAATTGGGCAAATACTAGGAAAACCATACGTGGACATAACCCAAATTTACGATCTTGATGAAGAACTACGGAGGGGTGAATTTGGGATTACTTATCTGTGTACTGAAAAATCCACTGGCTTGAAATACGCATGTAAGTCCATTTCGAGAACAGAGCTCGAGACTGAGAACGATATAGGGGATGTTAGGAGAGAGATTGCAATACTGGAGCGCTTGAGTGGGAAACCCAATATAGTTGAGTTTAAAGGGGCTTATGAGGACAAGAGTAATCTGCATTTGGTAATGGAGTTTTGTTCAGGTGGGGAGCTTTTTGATCGGATTGTGGCGAAAGCCGCGAAAGGGAGTTATTCGGAGCAAGAGGCAGCGAGGATAGGGAGGCAGGTTGTGAATGTGGTTCATGTCTGTCATTCCTTGGGGGTGATGCATAGGGATTTGAGGCCTGACAATTTCTTGCTGGTGAGTGGGGAGGAGGATGCTCCTTTGAAGGCTACGGAATTTGGGTTGTCTGTTTTTATTGAAGAAGGTTAGTTCTAAAAAAAGATCAAAATCTCTCTCTCTCTCTCTCTCTCTCTCTCTCTCTCTCTCTCTCTCTCAGTATGTGTCTTTATGCACTTGATTTTTGGACCCGGAGCCTCCGTCATTCAATCTCAGTCGTTTTTATCTCACAATCAATGGTTCAGATTTGTTAAAGTATGTTACGGATGGGTATTTTGGGGGTGGGTTTTGTGTTTTGAAAAAAAGAACTCACTCTCTCTTATGTGTCTTTATGCAAATGATTTTTGGACCTGGATTTTCCGTTGATCTACAAAGGATCCTCGTCCATTCAATCTCAATCCAAATTTTCTGTTGAGCTTCAAAGGATCCTCGTTCATTCAATCTCAATCATTCATTTCGATAATCAATGGTTCATATTTGTTAAAGCTCTGGTAATATACTATTGACAAATACGAATGGTTAAAAACACTTTGGGACGGTTGCAAATCTCTTAGGACCGGCCCTCTGCAGTCCAAGACATCCCATTTTCTTGAATTTTTTTTTTTAATTTATCACCATATGCAATTGATTGATTGGGATTCTTTAGCTTATTGTCTTGTTCTTGTCTTTGGAGTAAATCCCGTTTTACAATTTGTGTTATTTCTTGAAATGTCTTACTTACTTTATAATGTTGCAAAGAGACAGTTGTTGGAAATATTTTGTCATAATCAATGGACGGTGACATGTCTTACTTAGTTTATAATGTTCTTTCTTTATACTGGCATGCATGACGATACTACGATGTTACGAAATGTGTGCAGCAAAATAGATGGATGCACAATAGGCAGCAATAAAAGAAGAGAAGAAGTTTTGTACTCAAATACGTGATTAGAAATAGATGGTTATGGCAGTTTTATCAATGTATGAGATCTTACAGAGCTAATGTTGCTAGTTGCCACCGTGCTTGTCTCCATAAGAAGAATTGAGAACAAACTGAAAACTGAACAAGTAAACCCTAACTTGATTGAACGAAATGTATCTGAGTATTTGATTCTTAATGGATAGCACAAAAGCTGAGGGATACAAGTACTTATACAAGAAAGAAAACTAAGTCACCGACTTAGTTAACTCAACTAATGACAGCTTAACCAACTAAAACAGCAATTACAGTTACAAAAAACTACTAGTAACTAACTTGTACTAAACCATAGTTAGTCTCCACTAACTTGTAACCGTGGTCACCTCTCCACGTGTAAGGTTGGTTGACAGCCCCCCACAAACTGAAGCTGGTAAAGAAGACAGCTGAAGTTTGTCTCTAAGAAGAAGAAATCTTGCCACAGGTAGAGGTTTTGTCAAAATATCAGCAAGCTGGAAAGTGGAAGGGACATGTTTCACACACAATTGCTTTTGAGCTATCTTTTCTCTGACAAAATGAAAATCAACTTCCACATGCTTTGTGCGCGCATGAAAAACTGGATTGGTGGCTAAGGAAATAGCAGAAGTACTATCACACCATAAGACAGGAGGAGAGACTTTGGAATGAACCTGTAAGTCTTTGAACAACTGTATCAACCATAAAACTTCTGCTGCAGCATTGGCTAAGGCTTTATATTCTGCCTCTGTAGAGGACCTTGCTACTGTCTCTTGTTTCTTGGCAGACCAAGAAAGGAGATTAGACCCTAAGAACACACAGTAGCCACCTGTTGAACGTCTATCAATAGCACTCCCTGCCCAGTCAGCATCAGAGAAGGCTGAGAGAGTAAGAGAACTAGGAGAGAAAGTCAAACCATGACCCAATGTTCCTTTGATATATCTCAGGATACGTTTCACTGCTGTAAGATGGCATTCCAAAGGTTGATGCATATGTTGACAGACTGAGTTAACAACAAAAGATAGGTCTGGTCTTGTAAGAGTTAGATATTGTAAAGACCCCACTAATGACCTGTAATCCTCAGGATTAGCCAAAGGAGTATGATCTTCTGGAAAAGGAGGTCTAAGAGAGGAAGGTGATGCACAAGGGCGGCAGTCAGTCATCCCAGCCTTAGTAAGCAGGTTCAAAGCATATTTGGTTTGTGATAGCATGAGACCAGTAGAAGTGGAAATGGCCTCAATTCCCAGAAAATAGTGCAGCAAACCCAAATCTTTTAAAGCAAAAGAAGAACTAAGTTGACTGATAATAGTAGAAACTAAGTCTGAATTGGAACCAGTCACTAGGATATCATCCACATAAACAAGAACATACACCAAATCATCACTTTTGTGAAGCACAAAAAGAGAAGAATCAGCCAAACTATTCTCAAATCCACAAGAAATTAAAGATTGAGAGAGCTTATCATACCATGCCCGTGGGGCCTGTTTAAGGCCATAGAGAGCCTTATGCAAATGGCACACATGATGAGGGAACTGACCATTAAGATAGCCTTGTGGTTGCTTAAGATAGACCCTCTCTTGAATAGACCCATGAAGAAAAGCATTTGACACATCCAGTTGTCGAATCTGCCAGTTAAAGTGTAATGCCAAGGCTAAAACTACCCTGATAGTAGGCTGCTTAACAACAGGGCTGAAAGTCTCAGTGTAGTCCACTCCTGCTGTTTGTTGAAACCCCTGAGCCACTAACCTAGCTTTGTATCGGGCAATGGATCCATCTGGATGCCTTTTGAGTTTAAAAATCCATTTACATCCCACAACAGGAGCATCAGGAGGAGGTGGGACAAGGGACCATGTTCCCTGAGACATTAAGGCAGCGTACTCCTCAGACATGGCTTGTCTCCATTCAGGAAAAAGCATTGCTTCCTTAAAGGTAAGAGGTTCAGTGACAGGTGAAGTATGAACAGTTAAAGTGAATGGAACTTTAGGGACTGAAATACCATGTTTAGATCGAGTTTGCATAGGATGAACTGAGACTACAGGAGAAGGAGAAGGAATAATAGATGTATGGGAGACAGAAGAATGTGAATGAGGTAAAGGAATGGATGGAGAAGTAATAGGTGAAGAAGAACTAGATGGAAGTTGAGGAGACATGTGATCTGAAGAAGAACTAGATGGATTAATGGGAGGTGTGATAGGAGAAGGAGGAGAGAAAACAGACAAAGGAGGAGGAATAACAAAATGCGGGACAGACCCAAAAGGAGAAATAGTAGAGGACTGAATGCTAGAAACAAGAGTTTTGTAAGGAAAATCATGTTCAATGAACTTGACATGTCGGGAGAGATAGACTTTGTTGGTGACAGGATCAAGACACCTATAGCCTTTGGTGCCTGCACTATAGCCTAAAAAGATACAAGGAGTAGATCGAGGTTCAAGTTTGTTAGAGGAATAGGGTCTGAGCCAAGGAAAACAACAACAACCAAAAGGCTTAAGAAGCTGATAGTCAGGAGGATTAAGATAGAGTTTATGAAAGGGAACATCAAACTTGAGGGAAGAATGTGGTAATCGATTAATAAGATACAACGCAGTAGTGATAGCTTCCATCCAGAAAGTGATTGGAAGTTGAGCCTGCTGTAAAAGAGTAATAGCAGTTTCCACTATATGTGCATGCTTGCGTTCAACAAGGCCATTCTGCTGGGGTGTGTAAGGACAGGAAGTTTGATGACAAATACCAAATTGAGCAAAGAAATAAGACATAACTTTGTTAAGAAATTCAGTACCACAATCTGATCTAAAAGTCTTGATAGAATGGTTGAAATGATTAGAGACAAACACTTGAAAGGCTTTAACATGAGAAGAAACCTCACTTTTAGAATGCAGAGGAAATAACCAACAATATCTTGTAAAATCATCCACAAGAAGAAGGTAGTATTTATATCCAGAAAAAGAGGGAACAGGGGAAGGACCCCATACATCCATGTGAAGCAATTCAAATGGTGTGGTTGTGTGAGTGGTGGAAATAGAAAATGGCAAACGATGGCTTTTAGCCTTATTACAAGCATAGCAATCTAATTGCTGAACAGAAGATATAGGTAGACTATATTTATTAACCAAATGTTGTAGAGCAGCAGAATGAGGGTGACCTAGACGCCTGTGCCATAGTTCTGAAGAAGAGGAAGTACTGAGCAGAACTTTGGCAGCAGAGGTGTCTTTAGAAGAAGGTAGAAGGGGATAGAGGCCTTGGTGGCAAGGCCCCTGATGAACCACTTGATTGGTCAACTTGTCCTGGACAATATAGCCACAAGAATCAAAGATGATACGACAGTGATTATCCAATGCAAATTGGTGCACAGACAAGAGATTGTGAGAGATTTGAGGGACATGTAGGAGATTATTAAGAACAAAAGAGTGTTGAGGAGTAGGAAGCAAGCCTTTACCTGATGTAGAGACTGGCACAGTTTGACCATTGCCCACAGTAACTGCAGCTGGAGAGGTATACGCAGGAGCTGTGAGTTGATGCGCATCTTTGGTGACATGTGCAGTTGCCCCGGAGTCAAAATACCAAGGGCTAGCAGAAGGAGGTGCAGAAGGGTTATGAACAGCTTGAACAAAAGTGCCTTGAGGAGTCCCAACGTTAGTCCCAACATTCTGAATATAAGGAGAAGGTGACATATGTGTGTAGCCCTGAGAAATGTAAGAAGGTTGCTGCTGCAGATTAGGGGAATATGGAGAATAGACATATCCTTGGTTTGAATTCCCAAAGTTGTCAACATTTAGCATGAAAGCCTGTGGTCTTTGAGAAGAAGAAGAACCCTGTGGTAACATCCCAAACTGATTCTGTGATGACATCCCAAACTGATTTCCAAACTGATTTCCAGATTGATTACCAAACTGAGGAGGTCTATAACCCAGATTCTGTCTGTGATAGCAATGAGAAGCTTGATGATTTGTCTTGCCACAGATTTGACAACTACCAGGTGGAAAAGAGAAGTCCATAGAATAATTCCTGTTATTACGATTTCCTCCATAAGACCTCTGTCCAGAAGAATAATTCCTGTTACTACGATTTCCTCCATAAGACTGATGCCCAGAACTTGGCATTTGTGGGTACATAGGTCCAAACTGTGGTGCTTGAGCACCAAAAGAAACAGGGAACTGAAATGGTTGTGATGTCTGAGATATAAGAGATGTTCCAGCAGCATTTTGGGGTGTAGTAGAGGAAGAAGTATTACCACCTTGTGTTAACAGAATAGTAGAAGTATCAACTTGTTCGGTATCCAAATACAAGTCCTCTGCCATAAGCATAGACACCAGACCACTAAAAGTAAGAGGAGCAGTCTCAAATCGAGTTCTAATGGCTTGCTTGAATGAGCGATAGGTTGGGTCAGGTAGCCCTTTGAGGGTATGAAAAACCAGCTCTTCATCCTCCATGTGAGATCCAGTAGCTTCTAATCTTTGAACAAGCACCTTGATAGAGTCTAAATACTGTTCCATAGAGGTAGTTTTCTTCAAACTATAAATTCTACATTTAAGATCCTGAATGTGTGTTCGTGAGAGACTACTGAATTTTTCCTCTAATCTTGTCCACACTTCACAAGTTCGTTTAGATCCTACTATGTGAGGGAGTACAGACGGAGTAACAGTTGCGATAATACATGACATCAGCATACGATCTATTGTTCCCCATTTTTCAAAGGCTGGATTTGACACTATTGCCAGTAGGATCTTCAATTTCAGAATCAGGAACTTGAACTAAACCAGTAGCATAGTCAAATAGAGAATTTGCAATTAAGGCATTCTCGATTTGTGTTTTCCACGCAAAATAATTGGATGAATCCAATTTAACTGTAACAAATGACTGAAAATTTGCGATAAGAAAGGAGAGAGATGCTGGTAAGTACTCTGTTGAAGACGAAGTTGCCATAGAATGAAACTGGTTGTGTCAATGCTTTACGAGTAGATAACTGTGAGTAAAAGCCCAAACTTCAGCAGGAGAAGACGATCGAAGATTGAAATCTTGCTTCGTAAGAACCCTAACTTGTCTGGAGAAGTGGATCGAAGAAATGAAGCTATGACTTGCGTCTTCTTCGCTCTGATACCATGAGAACAAACTGAAAACTGAACAAGTAAACCCTAACTTGATTGAACGAAATGTATCTGAGTATTTGATTCTTAATGGATAGCACAAAAGCTGAGGGATACAAGTACTTATACAAGAAAGAAAACTAAGTCACCGACTTAGTTAACTCAACTAATGACAGCTTAACCAACTAAAACAGCAATTACAGTTACAAAAAACTACTAGTAACTAACTTGTACTAAACCATAGTTAGTCTCCACTAACTTGTAACCGTGGTCACCTCTCCACGTGTAAGGTTGGTTGACAAGAATACATATGATCGAAATTTTGAACACTTAAATTTGGTAATTGGGAAGTTCACTCATTTTTCTTCTGCCTTGAAATTTTTAAGCTAGGTTGCTGTTTGACTGTTCGTTTGATTGCGTAGAAATCATCAATCATTGTGAGTTTCTTAGCGTTAAAATGTTCTCCAGGGAAAGTTTATCGGGACCATGTTGGAAGTGCTTATTACGTTGCTCCGGAAGTGTTGAAACAGAACTATGGGAAAGAGATAGATGTGTGGAGTGCAGGAGTCATTCTATACATCCTTCTAAGTGGAGCTCCTCCATTTTTGGCTGGTAACCTTTCTCAATTTCTTCATCAGTAACTTGAAAGTAGAGTTATTCATGGTTCTGAGATTAAAAGTTTTTCTTAATAATTATTTGTTAGGCCAATGTTTTAGGGATCATCATTCAGAAAAGTACTTTCCTTTTTTTTTTTTTTAATTACCGGTCTCTATTCTGTGTGTGCATCCCTCCGCAAGTCTAGGGGCATTGAAGTTAAAGACCAGGCAAGTCCAAGTTTGAAATGTTCGGTCTTCATGGGGGTACGACCTTGCGACCTCTCGGGGATAAGCCCTTTGGTTGTTTCTCATGCCCACTCAACCAAACCCCTTGGGGTTAG
>CM029276.1:33874207-33926076 GCA_016920895.1 Vaccinium myrtillus | reverse complement strand
ATGTTTTAGGGATCATCATTCAGAAAAGTACTTTCCTTTTTTTTTTTTTTTTTTTAATTACCGGTCTCTATTCTGTGTGTGCATCCCTCCGCAAGTCTAGGGGCATTGAAGTTAAAGACCAGGCAAGTCCAAGTTTGAAATGTTCGGTCTTCATGGGGGTACGACCTTGCGACCTCTCGGGGATAAGCCCTTTGGTTGTTTCTCATGCCCACTCAACCAAACCCCTTGGGGTTAGCATTCAGGAGGTTTTAGTTTCAACTGTTTACGAGTGTCCCAGCTTTATTTATCAACTGTGATGATTTTATGATTATTCCTCCCCATGCAATGAAATATAGATGGCTGGTTGTTGAATTGACTTAAGAGAAAACCAAACCTGCTTGCTGTCTGTGTGTGTGTGATTTCATTTGATGCCTGATATTCTATTGATCTGAAACAGAATATTGCTGTTTTCTTATTCGTGGGTTTATACAATTTCTTCAGAGACCGATGAAGGCATATTCGATAAGATTTTGAAAGGCCATATTGACTTCGAAAGCCCGCCGTGGCCTTCAATATCAATTGGTGCCAAGGATATCATCAGGAAAATGCTAACGATGGATCCTAAAAGGCGGATAACTGCTGCCCAGGCCCTTGGTAAGTGCTATATACAAAATTACAAAATCAATAAAACGGTCTCTTTGTTACATACGGATATACATTGTAAGTTTTTGGGGAAAAATTAATGTTAACCCATGCCTCCCCTCGTCGTAAGGAAGATGATTTTTTTTTAAGAGAGGTGGGCATCGTATTGTGGGGTCCATTATATGGAATGTGAGGTTGTTTCTGCTGGAGATGATGACAACATTTAGCTAACTTTGGTCTCTTCAATCTAAAACATATCAATGATTTGTGAAACAGAGGATCCGTGGCTGAAAGGTGGCAAAGCATCGGACAAACCTCTTGTCAATGTTGTTCTTAATTCGATGAATCAATTCAGAGCAGCGAACAAGAGGATACGCCACTGAATTTGATGTTGGGGTGCAGACAACCTTCAGTAGTACTGAGGGTGTGGGGGCGGGAAATACTGGACGGATGGCAGAAAAACGATATTTTTGGACCTTGGGGTGTAATTTCGGTCATAGGGTCCGACCTATTTATTTAGCAGTTTGTTAAATTTTAGGGTTATTAGTTTTCAGAGAAAAACAGAGAGAGGCGAGAGAAAACGCAGATCTCAGAGAGATTGCGAGAGACTTGTACTCTTATTTTCGATTTCATAGTGGACTGGTATGGCTCCCGTAGTTTTTCCTCGCGTTGAGGTTTTCCACGTATATCTTGTGTCTCGTTTTTCTTTCCCGTTTTTCATTACGCACGATTGTTTGTATGTTCCGATTTCGTAACATTTGAGTTTGTCAAAATTTAGATATCAACTGCTTTTGTGGCTGAGCTGGTCTATTATTCAATGATATTTCAAATTGCTGTATATTATTTATGTTGTGGATTTTGATTCATTCATTTCCATTCACGACGTTGTGCATTCAAATGGACTATCCAAGTTATCATATTAGCACACATCAATGGGAGTATGGGACCAATTACCTTGAAGGCCAAAAACAAGAGTTTCAGCTATTTTGCATGTTAGAATAAGTTATTGTTCATGTTGATTGAATACTAGTTGTCACGACCCTGACTCGCTCCTGTAGGTCTCAGTCACAGCAGAGCACCGGTGAAACTATCACCAAGGCCATATCACACATTTAACATCATATAATCACATAGTAATTAAGAGGACTAGAATGCATAATCAACGGAATCCTTTTTAATAGTGTCCAACTTGCAGCTCAAAACTGTCCATATATGACATGTAATAAATAAGCATTCCTAACTATTACAAGAACGCTACAAAGTAGTCCGACCACAACCTTCATACAACCGACATGCATCTAAGTCCTCGTATAAGCTTCGAGTCCACACGATCCTAAAAGGTGGAACATTTTCGTAAGCCGAAATCGTGTGAATACATAATTTACATGCTTCCATGGATATTATCAAAAGACATTTCAGAGGAAATAAATAGTAGCTTTTCATACTTCCAAGCGACCTTCGGAGCATATAGAAACACTAGTGAATGCCCGTGCCTAAAGGTACGACGTAACGTAATTTGAAATCAAGCACGATGGCTTACGATTTGCTCCTATTGACCCTCGCCAATGAACCCAACTCCTCCAGATTTTTGTTTTCAAAATTAGGCTTCAAATAGGGGTTATCAAATCAAGTTTAAGAACTGATATTTTTAATAAATAAAAATTAGGGCAATTAACAAAGGTGAAACTAAAGCTATCTTATTCATTAAGTGCATTTGATAAACTATTCATGAAACAAACAAGAAGAATATTTGTAAAAGGACGACAAAGTTTTAAACCAAATTTTTGTTTCATGGGTCTGAGGACAAATAAGAGTGAAAATATGTAGTCAAAAATGAAAAAAAAACTCATAGAAATATTGACTCAAAACATCAAAACATGGGACAAAGATGGACTTAAATCGGTTACCATTATGCTCGTTGTTCTCCCCATGAAGTTTCTAGCATTGAGATTCTAAAGTTCAGTAAACTAACCTGTAAAAACAAAACCTGGAATGAAACAAATGAGTAGGGCAAATAGGTTCTGATCAAATGTGAGCATTTTGAGATCATAAATTGTACTTAAAACAAAAAAACTAAAATATGAAAAACTAATTTTCACTTTCAATCAAATGATAGTAGTAATTCCATCCTAACTTACGTTCAATTTTTTAGATTCTCCAATAATTAACCTATGATAAGAGAAAAATTGCTATCTCGCCAAAACTTAATCAGCCCTAATACAACTAATCAAATTGAATAGCATTGCAAAGAGAAATGATTACTATCTCGAAGTCCTATACTTGAAACATGGAAGTGAGTGTAAAGTTGTAGTAACCTAACCTGTGAAAACAAAATCTCAACGGAAAATCAATTGAAAATCCAATGAAAGTGCGTGAAATCTGAGTCCCAGTGACCTCCGGCTTCCCCAATAATGGGTTGAGACTGCCTTGTATGTAGAGAAGAAGGACGTGGAGAGAAGATTTGAAATTTGAATGCACCTATTTTTAAATTGGAATATTGAGACTTGTTTTGAAGGTTGAAGTATAGGGAAATTAGCAATCCATGGAAGTTTGGTATCCAAAACTTAATTTGGTCATGATCTTCTAAATTAGGTAAAAAAAAACTTATGACTCATAAGTGTTTGATTTGAAGAGACATTGGATCTCAGCCCTCAATTTTGGGGAATCCCTCTAAGTGGTTTGATTTGTTTCTTCTCAATTCAGTCGTATAAAATTAATTCCTTTCATGTAGGGATTTGAAATTAATTCCCCACATAACTGGCCCTAGCTAAATTCCACATCTCATCATGCAATGCCTGACCTGGAAATCCAACATTCTTGAAGTTGCTATGCAAATGTTTTTACACAATGCCTATGTTCGATTGGTAGAATTTGAACTTTGAGTAACTTTTGGGTTTTTTGAACTTGAAAGGATGAAGTTTGTTCTTTCTCATCATTTCTGTAAGAAATGTTTACAACGTGTAGAACTAAGCTAGTGCAAAGTGAGTTGTAGTCTTGGAAATTTGGTTCTGTCAGTATCCCAATAGTATGCTGTGAGTCTGTGAAGCATTGAAATTGTGGTAAGAGAATCTAAACAATGAAATGAAATGGTCAGTCTCTCAACCCCCATTTCAACGTGTACTCTGTTAATGTTCATAAAAAATGTTCTTTTAAGGGAGTCATCTTTTCACCAATTTACTTAGGGAAATGATTTTAAATGCTGATAAAGGAATGGCTTTCTTCTTTGCTTTTAACAAGTAACTTGGTTGTCTTTTTGTGGTTTGTGGTTTGTGGTTTTGGTGTTTACAAGGGACAACAAAGTTGAGCAATATAGCATACTAATTTCCCAATTTTTTTGTCTAAAGTTTGAGCAATAGAGCATGCTAATTTGTCGTGTTACGTTGCTATAGATGGCTCTTAGTGCACTTTTTGTGCGAGATATGTATTCAAGAAAAATAGGAGTCATTGAAAACCTAATGGTGTTGTTTATTTTCTGGAGACTACTTCTGGACGTTTGGAAACAACGACCTTGGCTCCGTTCGGTTTGGTTTTTCTAAAACGAGTTTTGGGCTAAAAAGTCCAAAATTTGTGTTTGGTCCAATGTTCAAAAAATAAGTTATGAGATCAAATTATGGAATCATTTCTCAGCTATCCACTTGTTCTCCCTTCAACCTTTGCAGAGATCCATCCAATATTTCGGTTATCAATGGATATCGACGAAAAAGACCTCTCTCTCTCTCTAAAAATTTTCTGCTCTCGCCTCTCTCTAAAACCCTTTAAGCACAGATCTACGCTCATTTTTCTTCCTCTTGTTTGCTAATAGCTCTCAAAGGCGACCTTTGACCTCTCATACCCATCGGTTCTTTGTGCTCTTGTCCTCTGTTTTCGTCCAGTCCAGGGCCGCGGGGTGAGCCCAGTCCAACGCAACCCTAACCCACTCCGACGAGTCAGATCTCGTTTGCTTGGAGTTCGATTTACTCTGGCGAGTTTATCCGCCGATTGAAGTCTTGTTTGCTTCCATTTCGAGTTTCTTCGAGTTCTTCTCTGATTAGGCCGCGGCGGTGGTCTGCTGGCGTTGGGTCTGTTTTGGGTTTCTTTTAATGGCCCTCTTTTTCAACCTAAAGCAACTTGGAACGTTGTCTAAATTTTCAGATCTGGAAATGTTGGTGAGGAGTCCTGACCTTTGAACCCAGGAAACTCCATGATTGTTGATGTAGTACAACCCAGGAAACCCCATGATTGTTCCACGAAAACCCAGAGTTGGGTTTTAGCCGTCCATGGTGCGATGCAAATTGAAATTCTGGGTTTTGGAAATCAATTTTGTCCAGATCTTGAACAGCCCGATTTGAGAAGCTTGGAAGAACCTCCTCTACAAATGGCGAGTGAAACCATCCTTGGCCAGTACCGTGACTCTCTATGTTTGTTTGTGTCCTTTGATCTTGAAGCTTGAAGTTCCCAATATGTCATGAATGTAACCCAGATTTTGAGTTTGCTGTGAATCTGACCCAGACTGTAGATCCCCTTTTTTAATCGTTTTCCAATCTACCGATCCCCTTTTCGGATGACACAAAATCGGATAGAAATATGTGGTGTATTGGTTGTTAATTGATCACAACGAACAGAAATTTAGAAATTCATTTTGAAAGCATTTTTCAAAATAGTGAAACGAACATGAATTTTGAGAAGTGTTCAAAACTGCGTTTTTGAGAAATTTTCAGAATTATTGTCCAAAACAAGCAAACGAACGGAGCCCTTGTCTCTTAGCAAGGGAACTGATCGTTTGGTATATGCATCTAGTTGACTCGGAAAGTATTGTTAGTTATTGTCTAGGGGAGATGTTATCGAGTGGGATTCGGAGGGAGAAATGCTTGGGTGGTTTGAGAGGATCATATATTATTCGTTTGGTATAGGACAGTGTTGGGCGTACAGATTGGGGCGTACAGAAAACATACCGATCGCGTTCGGGGACCCACTTTTGGGTCTCACACGAGTGATCCGAACCGTTCATTGTTCTTAAAACATTTTTCCGAGGGGACCCACCAAATTTCAGCTTAATCGGACGGTTGAAAGTGCTCCAACCAAAGTCCCACCGTTCAATGAACGGTTCGGATCACTCGTGTGGGACCCAAAAATGGGTCCCCGAACGCGATCGGTACGTTTTCTGTACGCCCCAATCTGTACCCGTATCTTTATCCATTGGTATATACATCTAGTAATAGTTGACTCGGAAAGTATCGTTAGTTATTGTCTAGGGGAGATGTTATCGAGTGGGATTAGGAGAGAGAAATGCTTGGGTGGTTTGAGAGGATCATATATTATTCGTTTAAGGAGTAGAGAGAGAGGAGAATATAGGTAGAGAGAAAAGTGAAAAAGTCGGTTCTGAGTAAAATCTACTAGTAATATTGTAGTCATTAGCTCTGGAATAGTGCATCACTGCAAGTGCCGAAGCACTGTATGTATAATGTTGAAGCAAGTACAAAGGCTATTGGAGATGGATTTTTGATGATTTGGTTCTCTATTTAAGCTAAAATTGACCAATACTGAGGCTGCCCAGTGGTAGTTACAGTTCTAGGTATTTCAGACCATTGTCCAGTGGTAGTTATAGTTCTTTCTTATGGGGGTGGAAAGAAGACTTCTAAATTTTCAACTCTTGGATGACTCATAACGGGTTCCTTCCTCTTCTTCTTCAATTGTGGGGCCAACTAGTGGAAGACCTGTATTCTCCTATGCTGATTTTGTATATGAAGTTGAGAAGATCCAAAACATTGAGAAATTCTAGGGTACACGCCCCTTTTAAATGAAATATGTGGTAGCCAAATATGAGATTTAGTGGCTCTAATTATTAATTTCTGTGGCTAGAGAGATGGAAAGGTGTACCGTATGCACCTTTGACCAAATGGACGGCTGAGATTGCACCACATAGACAAAAAGTGGCCCCTTAAACTGGTCATTTCTCATCTCATATGGAGAGCCATGAAAAATTATAAAACACCGTGTGCAATCTCATATGACAGCTTTGGGTTTTAAAAATCTCATATATAAAGCCACAAATTCTCATAAAAGATACCAAAAAATCCACAAAGAGTCACAAAATCTCATATTAGCAAAAATCAACCTCATAAAAGTAACCCAATAATCTCAAATGACGGTTTTGGACTGTAGTGAAAATGTGATAATATATATATATATATATAGGTTCCACTTCTAGTCCGGACTCCGGACTTCCGGACCTCCGTGATCCGAGCATTTTTTTGACGATCCGATCCGTCCAATGTGTTCAGAAGGTGTTTTCAAGGGTCCACGCGGAAAATCTTCAAAAAATAATACCGGGAAGGGCTTGATCCAAGCAGTTTTCGCAAAAAATATATATTTACAGTTTTTGCGAAAAATGCTTGGATCAAGCCCTTCCCGGTATTTTTTTGTAAAGATTTCCCGCGTGGACCCTTGAAAACACCTTCTGAACACATTGGACGGCTCGGATTTTCCAAAAATAATTTGCAACACAAAAAAATCACTTTTTTCTTATTAACGGGAGGGTTTGGACTAGAAAATTTCCCTATATATATATATATATATATATACACCACACTTCCTATCCAAACTCCCGCATTTTATTAAGTTACGGACCTCCACTTTCCGGACCAAATTTTGACGATCCGAACCGTTAGATGTGTTTAAAACGTGATTTTAAGGTCCAACGCGAAGATTTGGCCAAAAAAAAATACTCGGAAGGGCTTGATCGGACCAGTTTTTCACAAAAACGCCTCGTCAAAATTTGGTCCGGAAAGTGACTAAAAGGTGGAGGTCCGTAACTTATTAAGTTAAGGGAGTTTGGATAGGAAGGGGACTGTATATATATATATATACATACAGTCAGGATCCTATCAGGACTCCCTGACATAGTCTTACGTCCACACCTCCCATCTCCCGGCCATTTGGTTGGGATCCGATCCGTTGGATGTGTTTAAAATGTGTTTTTAAGGGTCTACGCAATGATTTGTCAAAAAAAATTACTCGGAAGGCATGATCTGAGCAGTTTTCGATAAAACTGCACATAAATACATATGGAAGCATTGCTCACTAGTGTCTATCTTATTAATTTCCACACTCTGCTATTAAGTTTCAAGTGCCTTAACACTGTTCTATTTCAAACTATTCCTGATTACACATTTCTTAGACCTTTTGGTTGTCTTTGTTTCCCATGGTTGAAACCCTACTCTTCTCATAAATTGGCTCCTAAATCTAGTCCTTGTGTTTTTCTTGGCTATTGTACTGACACCAAAGGTTATAGGTGTTTTGAACCCACCTCCAAAAGGGTTTATGTTTATAGACATGTGAAGTTTGTGGAATATGAGTTTCCTTATCTTTCTCTCACTGAATGTTCTCCTACTTCTACCTGTTCTTTGTATTTTGATATATCTTTAGCATCTGAAAATTCTGTTCCATTGTCTGTTTCTTTTGTCCCTATGTCTGTTACTCTTCCTCTTTCTTCTGTGCCTCGATCTCCACCTTCACTTGATTCTTCTTCTACTCACTCTCTAGTGTTTCCTATTTCTACTATCCCAGTTTCATCTGTCCCAGTTTCACCTCCTCTCTTGCATCCAATGATAACCAGATCAAAGAATGACATCTTTAAACCTAATGTTCCTTTCTCTTTGTCCCTTACTACATCCCTTACTCTCTCTTCTGTAGCCTCTGATCCTACTGAACCTAAAACCTTTTCTGAAGCTCTTAAACACCCTGAATGGCAGAAAAGCCATGGCTACTGAATATGAGGCTCTATTGTCTCAAGGAACCTGGTCCTTGGTTCCACCCTCTTCTTCAGCTAATGTGATTGGTTGTCACTGGATATTCAAACTTAAACGACATTCTGATGGCACAATTGCTAGGCATAAGGCTAGATTAGTTGCACGTGGGAATCAACAAATAGAAGGTCTTGACTATACAGAAACATTTAGTCCTGTGGTTAAACAACTTACTTTGAGGATTGTATTGTCTCTAGCTGTTCATTTTGGATGGTCTTTATAACAGCTAGATGTTACGAATGCTTTTCTTCATGGAGTATTACAAGAGGAAGTTTATATGTCTCAATCACCTGGCTATCAAGATCCATCAAGACCTTCTTATGTCTCAAATTGCATAAGGCCCTTTATGGTCTCAAGCAGGCTCCAAGAGCCTGGTATGCACTGTTTTCCAGCCACTTGATTGATCTTGGATTTCAGAATAGCTTGTCAGACACCTCTCTGTTTGTTAAACTTCATGGCTCAGATCTTACTTATGTCTTGATCTATGTTGATGATATTATAGTCACTGGTACCAATACCACTTAACATTTCTTCTCTTCTGACTCAACTACAAAGCAAGTTTGCTCTTAAAGACCTTGGTGACCTTCATTATTTCCTGGGTATTGAGGTTGTGAGAGATGCTTCTGGACTGTTTCTCACCCAGAAAAAGTATGCTTTAGAGCTTTTGACTAAAACAGGCATGGTGGATTGCAAGCCTAGCTTGTCACCTTCTTTGTCTACTGATGGTTCTAAACCTTTCCATGATGTGCACTTATATCGTTCATTGGTGGGATCACTACAGTATCTCACTCTCACCAAACCTGAGATCTCCCATGCAGTTAATTTTGTATGTCAATTTATGCATGCTCCTGATCACACTCATTTTGCAGTTGTTAAGAGGATTTTACATTATGTGAAAGGGTCCATTCATCAAGGCCTTCACTTTACACAATCATCTCTATTTATCACTGCATATTGTGATGCTGACTGGGCAGGGAGTCAGCTAGATCGCAAATCTACTTCTGGGTTTGGTGCGTTTTTTGGGGATAACCTTGTGTCTTGGAGTGCCAAGAAACAACCCACTATAGCATGCTCAAGTACTGAAGCAGAATATAGATCCCTTGCTCATACAACAGCTGAGCTTATGTGGATCCAACAGTTACTTCATGATTTGCATATTTCTTTGCCTGGCATTCCTGTTATTTTCTGTGACAATTTGTCAGCCATAGCTTTGGCTTCTAATCCTATCTTTCATGCTCATATAAAGCATATAGAAGTAGACTATCATTTTATTTGAGAGAAGGTTGTAGCTAAACAAATTGCTCTTCATCATGTCAGTTCAGTAGCCCAGATTGCAGAAGTGTTCACAAAGCCTCTGTCAGTGGATCGGTTTTAGGATCTCTCCTCCAAACTCAAAGTCCAGTCTCTTCCCTTGAGTTTGAGGGGGAGGTTAAGGCTCACTGAGTAGGCTCACTGAGTCATATATGCATTTGTTTAGTTGAAGTTAGTTATAGCTGTTGCATTTGTTTTATGTTGTAACTGCCCCATTTAGTTTTCTTTTGTTGAGCTAAGTCGGTGTAAAACAGGTATATAAGCCTGTCTTTCTCTTGTAATTGGTATCGAAGAAATATGAATTGAATAATATCTTTTCCATTTCTCTCTCTCATTCTCTTTCTACATCTCATTTCTTCTATAAGATAGTTAGGGTTTCCATTGCTCAAATGAGGTTTTCTTTAGAGAAATGAGTGCTGTGCGACACTGTTGACCAAGTTGTCTTGAAGGATTCCATTTCGAGAGGCTTTCCGAACGTTTCTTTTCATCATTGAAGATTAAAATATGTACGAGAGCTTAAGGAAGTATGAGGATTGTGTGCAATTGAAGGTTAGAACTTGGCAAAGAATTACAAGCTGCTTAAATAGGTCCCTCTCAGTTGGTGGCAGAGCCCTATTGATTCAATCTGTTCTTTTTAGTATGCAGACTTATTGGTGTTGCTTGTTCATTCTTCCTCAAATAATTATAAAAGAAGTGGAGTCTTTAATCAAGTCTTTTCTTTGGTCAGGAGTAAACATCAAGAAGTTTGGGGATAAAGTGAATTGGATGGTAGTTTGCACTCCTAAATCGACAGGCGGCTTGGGGTTCAAGTCCTTGAAGTTATGGAACAAATCCCCTATGATGAGACATTTTAGGGCTTTGAGCAAGGAGGAGGAGACATTATGGGTTCAATGGGTTATCAAGAGCCAAAACTTTTGGTATATGCCAATCCCTCATGATTGCTCTTGGACAATCAAGAAGTTATTAAAGTCGAGAGTTTTGGGCACAACTTCATTAGCATATTATAGGCAATGGACATGGAACTTTTCTCTGGCTTGGTAATTGGCATCCAAAGGACCCCCTCTACATACTCTTTGAGGCCAGGACTTTATCTAATCTTGGTCCATCTTTGCATAATAAGGTCAACTCAATTATTTCGAATGGGGTTTGGCATTGGCCTAGGCCAAGGAACATGGTCATTCAATAGATCCAATCATCCACTCCTATTTCTCTTCTGCCATAGGGGGATAGAAAGGATTGTGTTATTTGGTCTGTCACTCCCACTGGTCTTCTTTTTAACACAGTTGGGAAGCTTTAAAAACAGGAGACCCAAAGTGCGGTGGGCTAATCTGGTATGGTTTTCAAAAAATGTCCCCAAGTCGATTTTCATTCTTTGGTTAACTTCCTTACAAAATAAGTTAGCTACTAAAGATAGGCGTAGATGATGGCGTATGCCTGTTGATTCTCAGTGTATTCCTCAGCACAATGAAACTGCATTGCACCTTTTCTTTGAATGCAATTACTCTCGACAGCCCATTCTTCACAAATTTCAGGTTCAAAGGAAAGTCGGAGACTGGGACGTTGAACTGAACTGGGCCGTGGGTTATTTCAAGAGGAAAACATTTAAAGATTTGCTATTCAAGTTGTCATTAATTGCGACGAGGGTGTAACATATAAGGATAGACAGGAACGAACTCAAGAGTATTTTATCCTGTATTGAAGAAAACACCAGGCTTCGTGTTTGTACTTGGAAGATTAGCCCGAACACAGTTCAGAACCAAAGCCTTTGTCATCTATGAAATATCTCTACTAGAGTTTTGGGGAACTATATCCACTAGTTTTACAGTTTTGTAGTTTGTTGTAGGTTCTTGATGTATAATTTTTTTCTGTGTAGTGGGTTTTCCCATTATCATTTGTTTGATTGGTTATAAAATGCAAAACTAACCAACAAAAAAAATACCGAGGCTGCTAAGCTTAATTAGCCTAATGGCATCCTTATCAGGCTACCTATATTAACTTTTAACCAAATGTAGAGAGCCAAACCCCTCAAAACCCCCCAAAATCAGCCTCACCAAACAATTGATTAAATTTATTTTTGTTACAGTGACTACTCAAATTTGGTGCGGCACTGTGTTCACGCACCAAAGACACTGTTCACGTACTGTTCATGCACTATTCACGCACTGTTCACTTTTTTATTATTACTTTTGAGGAGAGGAGTAGAAAGAGAGAATAGTTTAATATAGTGAAGTTAGAATAAATAGTCTGATTTTGTGAGTTTTTTAAAAAGTGACTTGCTAAATTATAAATTGTGTTTTTGAAATTAAATTTGATGTTGTTTTTGGTGAGCCTGATAAAGACGCTCTAACTACTTGTAGGAGGTGGGTCCACAACTCCCGCAATGGAAAAGTTGGGGACAACTTACACGGAACAAGATTCGAGCTCAACACCTCCCAAAAGGCCCAGCCCAGCCTTTTTTGTTTGGATGAAAAGGGGCCCAACTTTAATTGACAAGTTCAACCCGACTGAGAGCGTTAGGGCACAGCTTGGAAACCGGTGCTATAAATACTCCAAAACTTCACAGTAGAGCGGTTAGGGCGTAAACGAAGTAACGAGCCGAAGAAGAGGGCTTTCCTTCGTCGAGCATAAAAATTCTATCTTTTATTCGAAGAGAAGAAGAAGAAGAAGAAGAAGTAACCCTTATCTATTACATCCCACATCTCTCTCTCTCTCATGCCCTAGATTCCTCTCTTTTCATGTAATCGAACTATATTCAACACAAACAATTTTTTTTTTCCGGTTTCTTTTTTTGAGTATAAGGAAGATACTTGTTAGTGCCTTTTTTCCTGTGTAATTTGGTGTGTGTTTTGGGGCAGAAGATGGATCGGTACCAAAAGGTTGAGAAGCCGAGAGCAGAGACACCGATTGATGAGAATGAGATTCGGATTACAAGTCAAGGGAGGATGCGCAGCTATATAACATACGCCATGAATTTGCTTCAGGTATTCTTTTATGTCATATGATTGTGTACTTGATGCTTTTTGTACTTTTCTTTCTATGTATTAGTACTGAACGCTTCGGCACACGCGATGCATGTGGAAATCGTGTTATGTAAAAGAGGGATAGAGGAAAATCTTGAATTGAGATTAATGTGTAATTAAATCTGGATGTGAAAGTACAAAACAGGGTAGAATTTCTTGGGGAAAAATTTGTGAGCCAGTCTTGAAATTGAGGTCACACCGAAAGGGGTGTTTGATTTGTAATAGTGATAACAATAATGCTTATGCCTTATAGATATATGACAGATACTGGGGTTGTTTTCTCTGCGGTAATCATCATGTATTTTGGTGGTTGAATCTATAGTTACGTATTTATCCTGATATAATGATGCGACATAAAATATTGAAATAAGAACCTATGCCAAACTGTGCTCAGTTATTGTATTTCCCAGTGTAAAATGTCAATTGTAGAAAAATGTTGTTATTTTGCATGCTTTAGGTATTGGCCAGTATGATCTTACCGGAGCCGGATACTTTTTATTTGTTACTGATTTTGTGAGTGTGAGATTGCCAAGTGTTTTTTGGTTCATAACCTGATTCAACTGGTTGATTCTGTCCTTTTACTTCTAAGGATCTATATTGACATTAGACATCATTGCACCAATTCTTTGGATGATGTGATATTTAACCATAATATAGTGTGATGTGGACGTGTGCTGCCGTTTAACATATTGTATGTTGTAGTGTTTTAAGCGTGCGCGACAAGGTGAGGCGATGTGGCGCGCACCTCAACAATGTTTTAGCCATCTTTATTTAGATTAGGCCAGAATCAATCTCAATAATTGATCTATGATGCATAAAGATGGGCTAAATGCGCTAGATAATTTCCTTGAATGGAAAGACGAAGTAAATGTAAGCCCTAGAAATCAGACCTGATCTATCGAGAGTCATAGCAGCAGCCAACCCTGGAGTCTTGAAGTTGATCGTTCTGTCCTCTCCTCTCCTCCTCTTCGTCTTCTTAATTCTTCTCTGTAATTTTTTCCTTCCTCTATGCTCTGTTTTCAATTTTTCTTCCCAGTTTTTTTCCCCCAAGCTTCTGCTCTGTTTTTTTTTATTAATAAGTACTTCTTCTCTGTTTTTGTTGTCACTGTAATTTTTTTGATCTTGTATTTGTTGTCTCCAAAGCTAAACGTCTGTTAGTTAGTTTTTTTTATAGATGATGATGTGTTTTGCCAAGTATTTGATGGTTTAAACTTTAAACAATGAAATTGTTATGTTTTATGACATTCGAAAGTTTTTCCTGTAATACCGGTGTACCAATTGTGCTTGTATTGCAGAGGGGTTAGATGAAACTAAGATTTAGTGGAGAAAACGATTTTTTGAACTTCCTATCCATATGAGAAGCTAAAGTATTATTTTTTTGATCTAGTATTGGTTGACTTTTCAATTGGTCATGAAGTACTATTAACAGATCCGAGTTCTCACCACCGAGCAAAGGGATTGTAGAGATTTACTGTTGCACATCTTAACATCTTCTTTTGCACCCATGGGTTTTAGTTAAGGGAACCATGCTGTAGAACCTTAGTTGCTGTTAAGAAAAGGAAATAATACAATACTTATCAACTATCTATTCCTTTTCCTTAGTGTTGGAAATACTGGCAAGTAATATCTGTTGGAAACTGTGTTTTAATATAATGGCCAATGATTTATTTAGGGATGATCCAACATTTGACTTGACATTTCAAGTTATGTCTCCTGCACCTCTCTCCGTTTGGAGGAAAGGGATTACAAATCTAGAATGCTACGATAATTGCATTCTTTTGAGGCAAGAGTTGGAAATTTAGGATGCTATGAGAATTGTTAGCTAGAGTTTTTGTGTCTTGTTCTTATCTTGTTGTTTGTTGCAATATTCTATATAGGAAAAAGGTTCGAGTGAGATTGTGTTCAAAGCAATGGGCAGAGCAATCAATAAGACTGTAACAATGGTGGAGTTAATCAAGGTTTTTCATTTCTAATGCATTTCACTTCTCTGTTTAACTTTTTAATAAGTTCTTTGCTTCGTTTTTATGTATTACTTTTGCTATGCTTGATCTCTGATGATTACTAATTTCCATCAACGCGACCATCATGTAGAGGAGGATTGCTGGTCTCCATCAAATTACATCAATCTCATCCATTGATATAACTGATACATGGGAGCCCCTTGAAGAAGGCCTCCTTCCGTAAGGCTGTTCTGGACCTTATATATAATCAAGAAAGCTTTTGTCTTCCAAATATTGAAATAGAACTGGTTGCTATATCAATGTTTGCACATTGCAGACAAATTTTGTATTTGGCTTCATTCCTTATCGAGTCTCTCATTTGGATATTTGTCCCGATTGCAGTCTGGAAACCACAAGGCATGTCTCGATGATTAAGATAACGCTCTCGATGAAGGAGCTGAATACATCCTCCGTGGGGTGAGTTGGTACAAGTTCTCTGGTTGTATTTGTTTATTTCCTGTGCTTTTCAGTTTTTGTCATCTCACGATGAAGCAAGTTTTGGTTTTTTTTTTCAAGGATGTATTCGCTTTGTAGATATTCCAAGTTCTTCGTCTGTCCTGTAAAAATTATTTGCTCCTATAATGATTTTCATGTATCAATAGTCGTGTCTCATTTCATGATGAAGCAAGTTTTGGGTTATTTTCAAGGATCTACTTGCTTTCTAGATATTCCGAATCCTTCATCTGTCCTGTAAAAATTATTTGCTCCTATAATGATTTTCATGTATCAATAGTCAATGATCACTCATCTTGGTTAGAATCACTTGTCATCTTCAAAGTCAAGCTTATGCTGGTCATTCTTATATCAAAATTTTGAAGCGTTGTCTAGGTGGAATGAAGGTTGTATCTTTGTATTCTCATAGGTTGGTTGTGTGGACTGTAGAAAGTCTCCACAATTTGGTTGCTCATTGAAAAGTTCCCTTTTCTGGAGATATACATCGGTTTAGTTTCCTGTACAGGTGTTTAAACTTTTCTAATAAGCAATTCGATTGCTGGACCTATGAGCTATACTCTTTTTTTTTTCTCTTGTTGGAAGTTGATTTTTGTACAAGCAAATGATTTCCCATGCGAAACTGTGATTTAATTCTCGAGTTTTTGGAATTAAATTCTTACTTGTTGCAGGTACCAGCCTCCCCTGCCCGCTGACCAGGTCAAGGCAATGCCTGAATTTGATTACGATGGAGGTAGGGCCAAGTTAAAAACAATGTAAATGTTTTTGGTATTATTCATATTGGAATTGATTTTCATTCCGTTTATGATGCCAGAGGGATCACCTACTGGTCGTGGAAGGGGCCGTGGTGGTAGAGGGAGGGGAAGGGGAAGAGGAAGGTCTAGAACCCCATATGGTATGATATTGGATAAGTTTTTTCTTCATTTTATTTTTTTCCCGTTTTCTTACATTTTGATTTTACTTTTGAGCTTATTGTGTGTAAAGATTGTACTTTTACGAGATTGGTTGTGTTACTTTGCATCTCCTATTGGATGAATTTGAAGTTCACTAACTTGCTCATATTGAGTGGAATGTGGTGTTGGGTATTTTCCGTATAGCTAGTTTTAGCTTTGTATGAGCTTGATGCAGTTTATAGCTGTGTGTAAACATGGCAAGCAGCCTTTTAGTCCTTTTCACATATGACAGTTTTTGGTTTTAATGGTAGGCCCATAACATTGTTGAAATTGCTATTACATCTCATTTCAGGGAATGGATATCCGGCTGCGGAGTATGATGATGGAGGGTGGGATGGGGATCGTGGCTATGCAAGGGGCCGGGGTCGAGGAAGAGGTCGTAACTTCCGTGGCCGTGGAAGAGGAGGATACAATGGTCCCCAGTTTGATATGCAGCAAGATGCTCGAGGTTACAACCAAGAAGCTCCTGCTCGGGGTTATGACCAAGAAGCTCCTGCTCAAGGCCGTGGTATTGCTTCATATAATTTCTCTCTGTTTTCTGCATAAACTCACTAATTTGCCTTTAGCTTTGTGCCCCTTTGAGTGACCAACCATTGTAACGGTGCAGTTGTAGGTGGGGTATGAGACGCTTGATTGCTGTTCAACACATATTGCATTAGTTTATTGCTTGGGTTCTTATCTTTAGTTGGGGACGTTGTTTAGTAGCCTAGTAATTTACTTCAAAGCTGATCAAGATGAGTTTTTTAGTCCAACTTTGTCCCCTAGTGTTGGCCGTGCGCTAGAGCTGACTTCATGTCGTGTTTACGAAGTACAAATTATAAGTGAATCTTTGTTGCATGATGTGGGAGTGGAAGTGGGAGAATATAGCAGTGTTCTAAAAGTTGCCGCCTAGGGCCGATTAGGGGTCCAACGACTAGGCAATTAGGTGATTAGGTAGCCGACTTGTGAGTGCCTAGGTGCTAGGCGGCTGACTGGTAATGGTCCTGGGTGCCCTCTCTTCTGCTGGCCGATTTTTAGAACATTGGAACATAGAATCTCCCAAGGTTGGGTGTGGGGAAGGAATGTGCACATATATTAAGAATCTACGCTTTAAAACTACAATCATTTGCGGGAGAAAAATGAGCCAAGTCTACGTTAAGTATAAGAAATGAGATAGTGTTAGATAGTGTTAGAAATGAGATTGTGCTCTTTTACTAAAAATTCATTAGTTGAGTTTTCAGATTTACTCATTGCATTTAATGAAGGACGAAAGGGTTCTAACTGCAAAATAGTTTTATTTATTTATTAGGATATCATTGGAGAAAGCAAAAAACGAGGACTAGGGAGACACCAAGTTGTGATCTCCCTTTGTATATTTTTTAAGATGTGTATTTCAGCTACATGGAGTTCTTTTTTATTTATTTATCTGGAATAGAATATTGTACTTTGAGGGGCAGAAATACCTGGAGTTCAAACTAATGAGCAGCAGGTGGTGTAATTGGTAGAGGAAATTGTGTATATGGGGACATTTCTTGTTCACTTTGTTTGTAAAAAGATGATAGATTTTGGAATCTAGATATATCACGGTATCAATGGTAAAGGACCTACAGGTAATCTGAACCAAAAAGTCTTTGTTGAAGAGCATGGAAACTCTGCCGACTCATTCATTGGAGTTTCAATTATGATATCACTTTGTTTCTTAAACTCTAATTGTTTCTTTCTTTCCTTGTAGGCCGTGGCCGTGGCAGGGGATATGGGAATCGTGGAAGGGGTCGTGGTTTTAGATCTAACGGGCCCAATTATGCAGCTGCTGGAGATGCTTAATCCCAGTCTCCTTTGGACGCAATCCCTGGTTTCTGCTATATGAATGATGTGTTTGGATGCCCGGTCCATATCTATCTGTATTTAGGTTTTCCTTTCTAACTAATTTTACTTGTAGGAAGTTGATTGTACGCTAATTTTGCAAATTTCTCGTTTTGAATTTTCTTAGAGTTTTGGAGAGTTCTAATTTACTGTAACTGTTGACCGGCACATTCATTTATTTAACTTGGTTGATTAGTTGCCGAATTGTGTGGTTCTCGAAGCTCACCAGTGTTATATCAGCACATACTTCATATTCCTTATATACTCATGATGTTGTGTTTAACAGAGAGTTCATCTAATCTTCGTCAAATTTTGATGATGGAAGTGACATTTGGTGAGCCCAACTATGGGTATACAAATTGTGGGATTTGTTTCAGTGTCCCACTGATTGAAATTGTTCGATTTATTTAAAATTTAAAGTTGAGCAATAACAATGTTCTCTCTCTCTCTCAAGATTTGGCAGGGGTTATCTGCAAGTTCATATGCACAGCAGTATCATTTTGAATTTGTTACGCTTTTTATCCCGAATTGTGGTCGAAAGTTCTTCCCAACAATTCCAAATAATTCTACACTCAGAAGAAGTGGGATGGTTGGGGTGTGTGTGTATACAATCATATGATAAAATGTGGATCTTAATACAAGGACTTTGTGTGGGCCTCATGATATAGGGGCCGCTTCTAGTCCGGACTTGCGGATTTCTATGATCCGAGCATTTTTTTGACAATCCGAACCGTCCAATGTGTTCAAAAGGTGTTTTCAAGGGTTCACGCCAGAAATTTTCAAAAAAAAAATACCGGGAATGGCTTGGTTCAAGCAGTTTTTCGCAAAACTGTAAATATACAGTTTTTGCGAAAATCTGCTTGGATCAAGCCCTTCCCGCTATTATTTTTTAAAGATTTCGCGCGTGGAGCCGTGGACCCTTGAAAACACCTTTTAAACACATTTGATGGTTTGGATTTCCCAAAAATAATTTTTAAAGTGAAAATATTACTCCCTCCGTCCCTTTTTTATTGTTTAACTTTCCATTTTGGGTTGTCCCTAAATAAGTGTGTGGTTTGAAAAATTAATGGGTAAAAGTTTGTACAATTATCATTTTGCCATTTTGAAAAGTTAATGGGTAAAGAGTTAATGGGTAAAAAAGTGAAGGACAATTTTGAAAGTAGAGGTAAAAGTTGATGTGAAAAGTATAAAGTGGAGGAAAAAGTTGATGTGAAAGGTGTAATAATGATGTTTTTTTAATAAGTTGGATTTACGAAGTAACACATTTAAAAAGGGACGGAGGGAGTACATTTTTTCTTAAATCCGGGAGGTCCTTGTTAGAAAATTTGTGTATATATATATAGGTAAAGGATCTAATCCGAACTTTTGATTTCCGGACTTTTTATACAAAATTTTTTTTGCCGATCCGATCCGTCCAATGCGAAAACTGCTTGGATCATGCCCTTCCCGGTGTTTTTTTTTGAAGATTTTCCGCGAGGACCCTTGAAAACACCTTCTGAACACATTGGACGGATTGGATTTTCCAAAAATAATTTGCAACACAAAAAAACCCCATTTTTCCTTATTTCCGGGAGGTGTGGATAGGAAATTTTCCGTATATATATATATATAGGAAGATGTTCTATTAAGAACTCACTCACGGATCTCCTTCGTGAGAACCACCCATTTTCTGATTTTCCGGACCAAATTTCGACGATCCGAACCACTCAATGTGTTTAAAACATGTTTTCCATGGCCAACGAGAGGAATCACAAAAAAAAAATACCCGAAAGGGCTTCATCCGAGCAGTTTTTCATAATAACCGTACATATATAGTTTATCGAAAAAAGCTCGAATGAAGCCCTTTCGGATATTTTTTTTGGACAAATCCTCGCGGTGACTCTTAAAAACACGTTTTAAACACATTGAGCGGTTCGGATCGTCAGATTCGACCCTAATCCATGAGGTCCGGTCAAATTGGGAGTTTGAAATGAGTCCTTAGTAGAACGTTGATTGTATATATATATATAGATATAGAGTCCCGAGCTCTAATGAGGAATCCCATGATCCATGAGGACTCCACCTTCCCGATATTTTTGAAAATCCGAAATCCCAGATGTTTTTAAAATGTTTTCAAGGGTCCAAAGCCAAATCTTCAAAAAAATCTTCAAAAAAAATGCTTTTTTTCCGAGATTTTCCGCAAAAATGCATTGTAAATGTGCGCTTTTGGTCCGAAACACAAAAAAGGATCAAGCCCTTCCCGGTATTTTGTTTTGAAGATTTCTATTAAGAACTGACCCTTGAAAACACCTTTGAACACATTGGATTGATTTATTTCGATCCAAAAACAATTTTTAAAAGATCAAAACACCAAAACCTCCAATCCGGATCCCGGATTGGATAATTGCCGTATATACATATTTCTTTGATCGCCACTTGGCAGTCACATGTTTGTTGTGGAAGACTCTTTTACAGTTGTGGGTAGGCACATAGGTTTTAACTTGGAAGCCTTCTGACCCTTGCATTCTAGATCCAAGCAAAACCCAAGTACATTTCTTAGAGGTCCCGATCTAACTTAAAACTCCATCTTCCCGATTTTTTTTGAAAATCCGTTTGTTCAAAAAGTGTTTGGGGCAACACCTTAAACTATCTCCAAAAAATCGCTTTTTCCATTTTTCCATTTAGAAAAATCAAAAATAGGTTTGGAGGTGTTTTTTTTGATTTCTTTTTCTCATTTCCCTTCCAAAACACATTCGCAAAACAATTTTTCCAAACACTCCTCCCATATCCAAAACTCATTATACATATTTCTTTGAAAGCAAAACCATGTTTGTTGTGGAAACTCTTTTAAGTTGTGGGTAGGCACATAGGTTTTAACTTGGAAGCCTTCTGACCCTTGCATTCTAGATCCAAGCAAAACACCCCCTTACCTTTGCACACTGCTCTAACCCTTTGGCTGTCATTCTTTTTTAACTTTATTGGTTTGCGGGTCCCTATGGCATGCTCTTTTACTGCAGCTTTGAACTGGTTTCTTGTTGGGATGAACCATAACTATGTAGCCCGATTCCTAAAAGATTGACCCCAAAATAGTATATCCAAATTATAATAAAGCCTAGAGAAGCCACAATTGCAGAATGTCCCGGGAGCCCTTTTGTATTTGTTCGAGTATGTAATTTCTATGTCAGCAAAAGAAGCCCAAAATTATGAAATTACTGATCTTATTACGTCAGAATTTAATATACCTCTTCTCACCATCCCCATAGTGTATGCCCAACCTTGTACTTTGGGTCAACCATGTCTACATTCATATTAAATTGACTATACCTTTGGGGACCACTTTCCTCATTAGAGCCATAAAGGGTCACCAACTCATCAGACTGAGCCTCTGCATCAGAAACCTCATTGTCATTTCACTTTCTGCTTTGACTTTCTACTGGTGCTTTTCCCTTTGTAGTACACAACCCTTGCCACTCAATATTGGCTGCCACATTTGTGTCATAATACATGTCATCCTCACTCTTTTCACATTCACTGTCCATAAATTCCTCAAGGTCTGTACTCTCCTCACTTCCATTCCCATCTTCACTTCTATCCCCATCCTCACTTCTATCCTCATCCCCATCTTCATCATGTTCATCCATTTCCTCACTAACAACCCTTTGTACATAAACATCTAGTTTGTTGCTTAGGGCCACCCACTTAACCATGTCAAGGCAGTCATCATCATCATCCAACTTTCTTAGCCCATGATATAAATCCCTAGCAGTCACTTGGTAGTGATACACAAAATCCCCAGAGAGACCTAGTTCCTTGACCATGTTTCCTATTTCTATGAAGCTTGTTTGGTCAACGTCCACCCAATCAATGAATGTGCATTTACCCCAACATACCTTATGGTGAATTTTTTTTTAGCTGAACCTGATACACAAAAGGGAGATACCATATGGGACCACTACAAAACCAAAGGAAGGAATCAAAAATACAACCAACCATGCAAGGAGTGACCGTGTATGTATACATATATGGGACCACTATCAAAAGCAAACAAACAGTATATGGGACCACTATCAAAATCAGGCAAACACAGATTGTGATTGTGTATGTATACATATACAAGTGTAAACTTGTAGCTGTGTCATAGTACAAGACCATGCATCAGCATTAAACAAAGGGAATACCTTAAACAACGAGACAAAACCCTTAAAAAAGGGAAATTTATACCATAAACTACAAGGCTCGATTTTCATACCATAATCGGGTTCCTGGTCTCCAACCCTAAAGCTCCACATTGGGTTCGACGTATTACGTCTTGATATGTGTGAGAGAACTTGGTCTTTAGCTTCGAGATTCTGAAACCTAACTTCTTGACCTTGATCTTTGTGAAATTAGCACCTCAATGTCGATTTCCAACTCTTGCTTATCGATTTCATTGTGCATACGTCCAGACGAGTGAGAGATGAGTGAGAGAGCAATGAGGTGAGGAGTGAGGTGAGTGAGGTGAGGAGTGAGGTGAGTGACAGACGAGTGAGAGATTTTTTTCTCAAAAGGGGAGTTAGGGTTTTGCTAAAAGGGCGGGAGGAAGGGGAAATGACTGGTGTACCCCTAAAAAAGGCCCAAATTGAGGATTCCGTCTAATTTGATAATGTCTATTATCAATTGGACCAAAATCGACCAAAATTGAAACTACAGGATTTGTTGGACTGCAATTCAAACTAGAGGGACTAAATCGAGACTCGGGTGAAATTACAGGGACCATTTCGATAATTTTCCCAAAAAATAAAGCTTCAGAATGTATCCATACAAACATCAACAAATGATCAATTCAAATTAAGTAAAATCAGAAGGAAAAAGACCCGATTTCGTTATGGTGCCGGTGGGGTTCCCTTAACCAAGCCACTGCCTATGAGTTGCCGGCTCATTCTTCAACAAGCACGCAGTCAGAGCCCCGGGCTCCTACCACTGCTTGGGAGCTTACGGAGAGAAAACATAAGCAGCCCTTCGAGTTTAAAATAAATGAAACGTGGAAATGTTATTTGACTTCTGTGGAATCATGGAAAGCGAAGTTGTGGATTTTGAAAGCTCCAATCGTCGAATGATTCTGTTAAAAGGCTGGCCAGGCCAACATGCAACCTGTGATTAAAAACCTATATTGCTACCCTGCATCTGCAACGACCACAATTTAGATTAAAAGAGTAAAAGCACTGAAATAATCAAGGTTAAGATGCATGATCAAAACGTATACTGGATTCCACCCCATTGAAATGTAGTTTTCATGAAGGAAAATGTCAAAACTTGCATAAGGGACTGAACGGCAAACTGATTCTTCTATGCTTAAGCTATAAAATTAGAGCCCTTTCATGACTAAAATTCTTGGAGCTATACAGCTTAAAAACAAGGTAGCAAAATACATGTACTTGAACAATCTCAGCGAAAGGTAGCATTTTTCCACCAAAACAAACATCGATCCAATCATCTAAGGGGCATTTTCATTGTTACCATTTCAAATTGGACTAACTCCACCGTAGTCCAATTCTTGCAGTACGTACCAAGCTCATTTCAGAAAACCAAATTTGGAATTTGGAAATTTTTCTTTGGCCAGTACAATTAACCGCAAGACAGGCACAAAGTAGTAGAAGACACACCTAGATAAAGAACATGAAGAAAGATGGCCAAGTTCAAGGATGTAAAGGCCAGCAAAAACTAAAAGAACACACCAATTATAGCATGTATCAACTTATACAAAAGACAAACAAAGGATAACCACACACTCTCTCAACTTCCCAACCTCAAGACTTAAAATCCCTAACTCCAACACATGTTTGATCAGATCAGTAGCTTGAAGATAAAGGCCCAAATTAAATTCCCATCTCATTTTTGTCTTCTCTTCAGTAAAAAATGCGATTACTTCTTTTCCTGAATATGCCTGGGTAGTAAGTGGATTTGATCAAACGGAGTAGTAACGGAAACTGCAACAAAGCAAAAAGGGTGACAGGCACAAAGGATAATACAAATACAGGGACGGCAATCCACGCCTTTTTTTGTCCAAACACAATTTTGAATGTTGCACCAAATGCAATCATCATGGATATAATGGACAGGAACAGAGTCACAAGCCCAATAATTAACTTTCTGGGTAAGGAATACAGAAAATCCTGTTCCCCGTAACGCGACGTGAAGATGGACAGGAACATCAGCAAGGAAGTTGTTGAGGACAATAGGGCAAGGGCATCAAGCACGCCGAATAGGAAAAATACTCCGTCTTCCAGGAAGATCGGGAGGCCGTTGTTGTTGTTGCTCCCGCCTGGCACAGTGATGGCTGCCGCAAACACCACTGTGACAATAAGAGCGGCCACGATTGTGCACGAACTTGCGGTGTCTTTCATCCACTTCTCTCCTTTCTCGACTAAATCCTTGTGTGTCTCGGTGAATACATCTTGAGGGGTTTTGTTCTTTATGTTCCTCTTGTATTTAGCTTGAGGCAGTACTAATTTTTCTATTTCCTGCATTTAAAAGTGGATGAATTTGGAATGATTAAGAATAGTCCTGTTTTCTGTCATTTGAAACAATACATTTACAAGGACCAAAGTGAATTGTTATATTTTTCATCCACAAGGGGTTTTTTCCCTACACTGTACGTGTGGATACGTGAGTAGGATTGAAAGCAGATTTGTGTTATGCAATGGAATACTCAAGTGAATTATTTCTTGTGAACTTTTTGTGCATTTCTATTTTCACCCCCAACAAAAACTATCACACATGACTCTAAATTATTCAAGGACCAAAGTGAATTGTTATATTTTTCATCCAATCGCCAACATTTTCCCTTGCTGTATGCCTTGAGACAGGGTTGAAAAATAAATTGGATAAGAGTCTAATGCTATGGGATAAATTGATACAGAACAAATCAAAGATGTAGTCTATTGATTGGAGTATTCTGTTTCGGAAAGGTTCGTTTAGGATTTGTGACATGGATATGGACACGGACATGGACACGGAAAATTCTAAAAATGGACAAGGACAAGGCGGAGGACACGGCAAAAATAAACAAATAAAAAAATAATTATATATGTAAATATATCATATATGTATTCAGTAACAGTTTATATGCAGTCATTCTTTGCTTGGTTTCCACTTGAAGTAATTTCCTAATTGTTAGCACTCATACTAATAAAAATAGGGGTGTGTAAGCCTTGGCAAAATTAATTTAATCATCAATAATATTTTAGAGTTTCTCTCTTCTTTTCCTCATCGATTTCAGGGTTTGCTCATGGATTGGAGTGTTTATCTCGTCCACTAGAACGCTGTCTAATCCCGTGTAAATTCTGATGTGTCATAAATGAAGTTTACCATGAGATGAATTCAATTTGTACCAAGACTATATGCTGATTTATAGGTGTCCCGTGAATATCTAAACTTCTTCATATTTGGCTTTTAAGATGTGTTTTTTTTTTTACTTTGGTACTGGATGGAAAGAATTTAAAAGGTAAAACACGTGGACCGATTTTTTCAAAAAGTAAAAAAATAAGAAAAAGGTAAAAATGCATGCTTTGCCTATTCCTTTAACTTATCTTTGTCTTTAGTGTTCTTACTTTCTTTGTATTTAATTTTGAAGCAAAATTCTTACTTTCAAAATTTTTCTTGTTCAGATTCGAAACAAAAAATATTGCCCTACGATGTAAAAAATTAAATAAAAATTAGTCAAATACTTTCGACGTTACAAACATACTCTAATAAACAATAGAATATCACCTTAAACCATTGTAGCTCACGCTGCATCTGTAGAGCGGCACCAGCCACACTTGCTCGGAGTGAGAGTTGCTGTCGAGGTGCAAAGTTCCCAGCCATGTGCAGCGCATTGTTTCCTGACGCATCGTGCACTGACAGAAACTCGTTCTGGTTCTCTGCGGCCAGCTGGTATATGAGGTTGAAAACATTCTCTTGACGGTTCTCAATTGCGACTAGGAATATGTTCTGATCCTTCTCATTCTCAATGTAAATTCCACTGGGGAACGACTCCAAGATTTCTTCCACGATCTCGCAAGTCCCCAAGCACGCTGCTTTCCTCAGCGGTTCTCTGAAGATGTTATTCGCTTTTGTCATGTTGGATTTTTTCACTATCTCTTCACAAAGTTGTTTGACGAAGTTGAGTGCTTGGTGGTGAATCAATTTGGTTTTCCGTATGGACTCAATCGGTGGTACTGCATTTCAAATGAATAAACAAATTAAATGGTTCTACACAGAGGAATTAATGTGTAAATACATATAGATCGACGCACAATTGTGTAGTCAATCCTTACAAAGCGTTTCTGCGAGATCCCAAAACTTTTCATGCAATTTTTCCCTCACTGCACAACAGAACTTCCAAAATTAGATAGCATATATGAGGGTGGAAGAGATATTGAATACCTTCGCAAGTCACAGCCACCCAATATAATTTTCTTCAAATTTTGCTAGGGAAGGAAAGGGTCCAGGGGGGCCAAACCCTTATATATGGAGGCCTAGGGCGAAATCTCAACAAATGGGCTTTCACTATTTGAATATTCAATTTGTGCAATTCAAAATAAGTTTTCTTTGCTTTACATAAAAGATACTCCTATAATTTTAACTTCGGCTTACTTGTGCAGATAGTCTTCAAAGTATTAACGAAATGTCAATTTGGTCCCTAATATACAATTTGTGTCTATTACATCCCCAATGTTTGCAATGCGCGTTTAAATATCCCTAGAGCTAACTTTGTCCAAATTGACCGTTAAAGTGAGGGGCATTATTGTCAAACCCCAATTCTCATCCTTCTTTCTCTCTCTCTTTCTCTCTCTCTCACATGCGTGGGTAGTATTAATTGATGGTGTGAGACAAAATTAATTTCTCTATCTTCAATTTTGGGGGTGGGTTCAATTTTGGGATTTAGGCTCTTTGAGATATGGTATAGTGGGTTTAGGCATTTAGGGTATCATCCGGTTTCATAGGGTTTTAGAAGTTTAGACACTTTCATACGGTTTTGGGGGTTTAGGTACTTTCATACTGCTTTGGGGGTTTATGTACTTTCATTAGGTTTGAGGGTTTAAACACTTTTAGAGGGTTTTGGGCGTTTAGGCACTTTAATGGGCTAACAAAGGCATTTTTGGAATGTGGGGATAATTTGTCCTCTTGGCATTAAGGAATTTATTTGTGCCCTATTTGCATGATTGCCCGCTATGTCATGTTCTTGTCGAAGAAAGACCTTAAAACAACTTTTTAAAAAAAAGAACACCCTATCAATTGGAAAATTACTTGGTCCATGACTGTGCTACTATTTGCTATTCTCTATCCAAGTTCTAGTTTTACCGAATTAAATCCCAAATCAAAGAATGATAGAAAATCTAAAAGAGAAAATCAGAAGCAGCCCCAAACAAGCATGATAGAGAATCAAAATAAGAAAATCAGTGCCTCCACCGAGGCATCCCCTCCTCCTCCTCCTCCTCCTCCTCCGCTTCCAGACCCTACCGGGGACAGACAACTCTTTCTCCTTCCCCACCGACAAATCAGAAAATAACGGGTTGTTAAATGTCACCACCAACCAGTAAATCGTACCCACAACAAATAGGGGACCCACCACCTACCCACCGATGACCTGCCCCTTTGGGCCGTCAAGGTTTTGGAGCAAGGTGGGCGCTTGCGCGGGCGGCGGATGGCTTCGATTATGGCTCATTGCTGCTGATGGCTTCTTTGTTGGCTGTGGTGGTGGTGAAGGTGGGGCTGTAGTGGTCGGTTTGGTCGAAGGTGGTGAGTGGAGGTGGTGACAGATTTGAGTTTCTTCACGTTTGATAGTAGGATAGAAGGGTTGGGATGAGGAAACTAGGGGTCTTTCGAGGTGGGGATGCTGAGGGATTGGAGCCTTGGAGGGCTCTGAATTGTTTTGGGTTGAGGAGGGAGAAGCGACCATTTGGACCAAGGTTAATACCCCTTCCTTTTAACGGGCAAGTGAGACAGAGTTAGCTTTGGGGACCAACTAAACGCTCGTTGTAAACGTTGAGAATGCAATAGATAGAGTTAGCTCCAGGGACCATTTAAATTAATATTCGCTAATACTTCAAGGACCCTTTGTAGAATTGGGGGATCATGCTGTCCCCAAAGCATGCAGTTCCCATCCGAGCTGTCCGTGCTAGGCGATCAACGACTCGGATTTGTTTAGACTCAAATAGATCGGCACCGTTGATTGCCGAGCACAGATAGTGATTAAAAAGGGAGTAGGGACTAAGTAATATGGACCTCAGTAGAATTGGGGGCTCCCATCTAGGAGAGACGTTAGGCAAAGGCATCGGTGGCCTAGCCATTTGGCCGCGTGTGGATCGGTGAATGTCACTAGTATTTTTTCACTCCTCCAGCTAGGGCACAGATTCATAGGTACAAGTCCTAAAATGCCAGTAAACATTGTAAATGGTTAAATGAGATTAAAGCATTTGTTCCAAAAAAGAAAAGAAAAAAAGATTAGAGCATCTCCAGGAGTTGACTAGCCTCTCCTAATGGAATTAAGCGTAAATGAATCTTTATGATGTAATTTTGCCCTGATTTTGGTTTGTAATGGTGGGCGGTAGAAGGCGGGGCGTGGTGGTCGGCATGGTGATTCGAAAGGCGGAAGTAGATAAGTATTTGTGGGAGAGAGAAAGAGAGAGAAAGAGGGAGAATGTTGACTGTTGTTGTAAGATTTATTTTTATTGAAAGTTTTTTTTTAATAGCCATTTTGCTAATATTGTTAGGTTAGGGATGTATTTTGTAGCTAGCCAAAATAGAATTTGGTGTTTGGGTTGGCATTTTGCGTAGTGACTGCTAGAGATGCTCTTAGGAGGAAAAAGTCTAACAATAACCCGAAGGAGAAACGACGCCGTTGACAGAATTCTCAACATCCCTTCCTGTAGGGTAGTTTGCATTGCCCCTCCCGATAGGGTTGTTTGCATTGCCTTCCAATTTCAAAGGAATACCTACACAAAATCACAAAATACTGTTATTTGACTACCTACTATAATGTTAATTCCTTATTTTTTTTTTTTTTTTTTTTTGTGGAAGTGTAAAAACTTCATTGATAAAAAAATATTACGATCTACCGAGATCAACTAAAATAGTTGAAAAAGACAAAAAAACATACAAGAAAGACAAATTACGTAACCAAATCAATAAAGGATACATCAACCATTAAATAAATTCGATGGGCAGCCGTTAGAGATTCGCATGCAAGACGTCTGATAAGCCCCCAAATCACACACACATACATTTTGTGGCTTTATATGATTGATTTTGCGCAAGATTATGTTTTTGTTAGTTTCAGGTTAAACCCAAGAATAAGGTGCGTTTCGGCCCCACGAGAAACTACCCAAAACTTCCTAAGGTTTCAATTTCAAGGACCCAATACCAGTGGCAGCTCGCCACCAAGTCTCCCGAGCTAAGGGATGAAGTGATGGCTAGAGATAGAGATGCTAGAGGGTCAAGAAGTCAAGACCAAGAGGAGGAAAACCTTCCTGCCCAGTAAGAACTATTTCTAGCAAAAAGCTAGAATCGGTACATTCAAAACAGAAGGCTCTAGACAACATCAGAACCGGTTCAAGCAAAAAGCTAGAACTGGCACTTTCAAGTCAGAGAGCTCAAGAACATGCCTGAATCGGTTCTCACTTTTTCTTAGAGCCGGTTCAGCGTGCAATTTTTAAGCTATTTTGTGTCCGATCAGGAATTAATCTAGGGGCATTTTTGCAATATGTAGCATGAATTTTGGGGGCTATAAAAGCCACTCAAACTCACTTTAGGGTTATCTAACGTTTTCCCTTTCTCTCTACCTCTCTCCACCTTCTCTCTACATTTCTCCTACTTCTCTCTTCATTTTAGCTTGTAAACCTTTGGATTCAATTCTTTGGCCTTCATTAAGTTGCAAGTTTTTCTCTTATCTATATAGATCCGTGTTTTATTTCGTGTATTTCCATGATTTCAATTCCCTTGTCATTATCTTACATCCTTTCCATTATTATGAGTGAGTAATAATCTAGGTTTGGTCATGGGGTGATTATCACGCCATGACTTGGGTGTTTTAATGGTTTCTCATGTTTAATGCTTATTTGTGGGATTGTGAATGGATGAATCACTCCTATTTTTGGAGAAAACAGGTTGTTAACCTCTTTGATTGAGTGTAGCACACACAATGTTTTGAGCTATGTCACTTTAGGTGTTCGATAAAAAGACTAAAAGAGTTTCTATCCATTGCCAAACCCCATATTGTATGAAATCTTGACTATAAATGTTAAATCTTCCGAGTAAGAGCAAGAGACTTTGTCTCTCATTTAAGTTAAAGTTGAGAGTCATTAAATACCTAAGTCATGGGTGGTATGATCTTGTAGACCATGTCATTGTTAAATTTAGCATTAAAATTTCATTTTTAACCGCATTAGAGGTAGCGAGAGAATTCCACCGCACCAAACAAAAGATTGGCCGTCATAACACCAAAAGCCTACCGTAAAGTAAACCTCAAAATAGTTCCAATCCTTCCCTGTGGAAATTGACCCCGGACTTCCGGGTATCATGCTACAACCGACCTAGTCCTACTTGGGGCAATGATAACTACAACTCAACGCTAGGTCGCAAGCATTTTTGGTGCAGTTGCTAGGGAAGGCAACAAAATGGAAAGCTAGAAAAAATTTGCCTTTCATCACTGTAAGTATCCCATTTCGTTAGTATAGTTTAATTTAGTATAGCTTACTTTTTGTTAAGCATGAGTTGTAACGCAAGCTAAGGAAAAGTATAATTGTTTCCTTTCTCTTTTATTTTCATGTTGAATTAATTGGCAGTAGCATAACCCCACAGAACTGTCCAGTGGTGAGGTGGCGGCATAACTCCTCCAGTTTGTAGAGCTTTAGTGCATTCGTCGTTACTACCGCAACCTATACAACAAAATCATTAGTTTTGACACTGCTCTCGTTACCACAATGACGGACGACAAGGAACAACCACCACCATAAGCACCGGTGAGGACTATGAGGGATTATTTGAATCTTGATCTCACTCTGCAAACCTCTTGCATAGTCCTCCCCACCATGAATGCCGCCAACACCTTCGCCGTCAAAACGTAACATATAACTCTCATTCCCCATTTCTATTCTATGGGAACGATCACGAAAATCCCTACAATCATGATGGACTTCGACAAAATCATGGCCACCATTGTGAACCAAGCCACCCAAATAGAGTCCGCACAATTCAAACTCTTCCCATTTTCTCTAAAAGACAAAGCCAAAACTTGGTTTAGTTCTTTAAAACCCCAATCTTTGTAGGCATGGGTTGATTTACAAATGGAGTTTTTCAAGAAATTCTTTCCCGTGCATAGAACGCGTCAACTTGTGCAACAAATTCAAAGTTTTAAAGAAAGAGACGACGAGACATACTATGCATGTTGGGAGCGTTTCGAAGATTTGTTGACATCATGTCCACATCATGGTTTCGAGGATCACCAAAAAGTGGTATATTTTTATGACAAATCTCTCAAAAGAGTTGCCAACTAATTAACACGATGTGCAATAGTGAATTTCTTGATAAACAACCCATTAATATTGCGGCCTGGGAGTATTTGGACTTATTGGCTGGGGAAAAAAAAAATCAATCATGAGAATACTTGGATCCTTCTGAGAGGTCTCGACCAGGCCAAAGTTTAAGTGCCGCCAGAAAGTTCACATTGGGAAAGCAGGCCGACCTATACTGAAAGGTTGATTTACTTGCCTGTAAAATGGAACTAATGGAGTGGAACAAAATAACGGAGGTGGTCGAGGTGGCACAAGTGGAAGAAATGTGCATCATTTGCGAGCTTAGCAGGTCTCCATAACGAAGTGCCCCACCATTCTCGCTTTCAAAGAGGTCCTTCAAGGGACCGAACATGCAGATGTGAACGCCATCAACAAGAAATATGGTCGCTTCTCCAACATGTACAATCCAGGATAGAGGGATAATCCTGGCTTGGAATGGAAGGAACCAACCTAAGGACATCCTTAAATGCCACCACCGACTTAAAATCAAGGTTTTCGACCACCTCAAGGTCAAACCAAGGGCAATCCAGTTATCCTCTTAACTAATAATAAGCTCAAGGCCTGAATGCATAACAACCCCTACCAAACGATCATTGGAGGACACCATCCAAATGTTTATTCAAGAGCAAACAGTTGCTAATGAACAAAATGTGCAGGGGTTTGGAAATATTCCCAATCAACTCTCCAAGTTGACCGCAGCTGTGGGGGTACTTCAACAGGAAAAAGGAAAGTTTCCTTCGCAACCACAAGCGAACCCCCAAGGCCAACACTTTGCGAGTGGCACCTCAGCCAGTGGTCCAAATGTGGAACATGTTAAGTCAATCACCACTTTGAGGAATGGCAGGGAGGTTGACAAAACCATATCTCTAAAGCCTACCACTCTGTTTGTTCTTCCTACTCCTCTTGTGGTCCTTCTCACTCATGTCCTTTTGGAACCCTCTCCGAATGGTGTGACTATTAAGCTATCCGAAGTTGTGGAGCCGAGAGCTCCGAGTTGTCCTATCCCAGCCCCTTACCCCCCAAAGATTGATGGCACCACTTAAACCGAGCACGAATGATGAAATTTACGAGCTTTTCAAGCAAGTAAAGATCAACATTCCTCCTTTGGATGCCTTCAAGATTGAGGGCTTATCTTGCTCATTTTGATCACATTCGCATGCATTTTGTGGCTTTATATGATTGATTTTGCGCGAGATTGTGTTTTTGTAAGTTTTAGACTAAGCGCAAGAGTAAGGTGTGTTTCGGAGCCACGGGAAACTTCCTAAGGTTTGGACCTAATACCATGTAGCACTTTGCCACCGAATCTCCCGAGCCAAGGAATGATGTGATGGCTAAAGACTGAGAAGCCAAAGGGTCAAGAGGTCAAGACCATGAGGAAAACTCCCTGCCCATTCAAAATAGGTTCTAGCAAAAAGCTAGAACTATTACCTTCAAAATAGAAGGCTCGGGACAAGATCAGAACCTGTTCCAGCTAGAACGGGTACCTTCAAGTCAGAGAGCTCAAGAACATGCCTGAACCAGTTCTCACTTTTCCCTAGAATTAGTTTAGCCCGTAATTTTTATGCTATTTTGTGCCCAATCAATTAAACTAATGGCATTTTTATAATATGTAGCACAACTTTTGGGGGCTATAGAAGCCACTCAACCTCAATTTTTATGGTTATCTAACGTTTTCCCTTTCTCTCTCTACCACCTTCTCCCTTCTCTCTACATTTCTCCTACTTCTCTCTTTATTTTAACTTGTAAACCTTTGGCTTCAAGGCTTTTGTGTTCATTGAAGTTGTAAGTTTTTCTATTATCTATATAGATCTGTGTATTATTTCGTTTATTTTCATGATTTCAATTCCCTTATCATTTCCTTACATGCTTTCCATTATTATGAGTGAGTGTGGTAACCTAGGCTTGGTCATGGGGTGATTATGACTCCATGACTTGGGTGTTTTTATGGCTTCTCATATTTAAATGCTTATTTGTGAGTTTGTGAATGGATAAAACACTCATATTTTCAGTCTTAACTTAGGGTTGTTAACCTCTTTGATTGGATGTAGACAAACCACTTGCCACACAATGCTTACTAAACGGGTTTCTATCCATTGCCAAACCCCATATTTTATGCAATCTTGAATATAAATGTTAAATCTTCCGAGTGAGATCAAGAAACTTTGTCTCTCACTTGAGTTATAGTTAAAAGCCATTAAATACCCCAAGTCATGGGTGGTATGATCCGATCTAGACCTTGTCGCTTTTAATTAGCATCAAAACTTAATTTTTAACAACATTAGAGGTAGAGAGCACCAAACCAGACAAAAGGTTGACCGTCCTAACGCCAAAATCCTACCGTAAAACACACCTCCAAATAGCTCTGGTCCTTCCCTGTGGCAATCGACCCCAGACTTCCAGGTATCGTGCTACAACCGACCTAGCCCTACGCTTAGGGCGACGCTAACTACAACACAACGCTAGGTTGCAAGCAAAGTCGTTGAGCAGTTGTACGGTAGTCCCACTATTAACGAGGTATTCCTTGTAGAAATTGACTGAAATCAACCAAGTGACTCAAAGCACTCCTAGGGTAGAGAGCACGACGTGTTATACATCATGCAATGTGGAAATCGGTAGAATAAGTGCCAAAAAGTATCACAACCGCGTTTATTGGAATTAAAATTGCTAAGGCTGCTGATAGGAGCCGTGCTAATATGTAGCTTATTCACCCTTCTATCTACCAAAATGGACACCATCCCACCCTTTCCCAAAACCACAACCACTAATATCCAATTGCCAAACTACAAAACTAATCACCAAGTCAAATGTCGAACCCAAAATCCCCACTACCAATAATTAATCGCCCGCCAACCTCAATAACACCAAGCACAACACCAAAAAACCACAAACGTCGAACCCAACTGACCCATAACGAACAATCAAAATGCCCAACATCCCCAATATCTTTAATCCGCCACCAATAAAACAAACACCAAACCACAACACACAATCAAAATATTAGAAAAGACATCACATTAAGCTTAAGCCTAGTGAATAACCGTCGTCCAGATCGCCCCCATTGTTTAACAATGGCTGACACAAATGAAAGTGTGCATATGTAAACAAACATAAAGGCTATTACCGCTGGCCGGATCGCGCCCATTCCAACGGCGACCGACACAGATCAGTTAATCTTTTATGCATCATCTAGAGAATGGTTAAGAATGATTTTCATAAAAAGAGAAACTAGTACTTACCAGAGTATATCCAGCGCTCAAAGAAGTTTAAGTAGGTCCCAGTAAGGAATGAAGAATGTTGGTAGCACATTTCAATTAACGGAGAGGGTTTCATAGATGCTAACAATGGGTGGTCTTGAAGGAAATTTGAAGCAATGTCTGTACAATAAATCAAGTGTAAATTAAACAAATGTTAACTCATTAATATGCGACAATCTTTTATTACCAATAGATAAATACGTGTTGAGTTTCTTTTTGTTTCTTAAATATCAATTAAGTGATAAGATATGCATTATCTCAATTTAGTTAATAACTTATATTCATTGTTTGTTACTTTCTTTAAATTCTACTCAAATTATTAAACTTTTAGATCAGTCTCATGAGAAGGAATAAACTTTGGGGTGCAAATAAGGTACTACACACGTGGTGCCCCAGCGAGTATCTTGACCGTTCAAAAGTGTTTTGGACGGCCAAAATTTCTCTCTCTCTCTCTCTCTCTCAAATTTGGATAGTCCAAAACAATTTTGAACGGTCGATATGCGCGTTGGATACAACCACATGGTACTCAGCTGACACCCAAAATTTTCTCCACAAGAAGAAATCTAAAATGTAAAAAAAGACATCGATTGAATACGGAAAGTTTCAGAAATGGTCAATTCAATATTGATTCTTCCTCGTAGAGAAACTTAAAATTTGATCGAGCAATGCTAGGGACACTGTAAAGAATATCGCATAAAATACTCACATAAGGTGTGGGTTCCATAATAAACTTGGGTGTGGGATTCACAATTCATGTGAGTATGTTGTACTTTATAATGCGGTATTTCACGAGGTGTCACTAGTATTGCTGAATTTGATCCCAGTCACTTTTAGATGATATATTTTCATCTTTGGTTTGTACACCCATTTTACGCCAATAGCTTTTTGCCCGTGTAACGCCCCATGTAGACCACTGGCCCAGTATCCTGATTTGATCCACTAGCCACACCACAATGCTTAAGCCCAAGGTATTAGTAGTAGCTCACATGGTTTGTTATATACCTAAGATCACTCATGTAAACAACTAATGTGAGACTAAACACCATCTACCCCCAAACCTGGGGTATTACAGCCCGTTTGGAAAAGTAGCAAGTTCTCATGTGTCATTCTTCTTTATGTCATAAATCTCTTCATGCATAACACTTCTTCACTTTTCATCTTGCATATCTTCTTCAAAATTCAAAGGCTCACTTTCTGCAAGAAGACAAAATAGGTCCAGCTGTTTGGTTGCCTCATAAAGGCCAGTAAGACCGCGCATGTGTGGCATTCTTTCAGTTGAGCTTTCTTCTGATGATAATGGTTCAATGCGAGGGGAAGCTGGAGGTGTTGTTGGCTCTTGTGGTGCTTCAGAAACTAATTGCTCTTCTCAAAATAGGGAAAGAAATCATAATTTCTCCTTCTTGAATATCCCACTCCCAAGTGTTTTCTTCGTCGAACTCCATGTTGGGAGTTTGTACGATGCATCAATCCCGTCATCACTTTCGCTGCACCGGCGTACACAAGGCCCAAACTTCTTGGGGAGTATCCACGGAGTCCACCACATTCGTTGGGCCCAATATACATTAAATTACCCATATCCACTTAAAAGGGTAAGCCTTGTAAGTGGTGAGTCGCCCAATTATATATTAAGGTCCAACCATCTTCATATTTTTCCAATGTGGGACTTATCCTTCACACATGTTCCAACAAATCTCCCCCTCATGTGTGAACCGTTTATTGAGCCTTGCCCTTTTTCTTTGCATCAAACTCCCCCTTGATGCTGATCTACTACTCTTTGACCCAATCTCCCGAACTAGGCTTCTTTCGCGCCCACTCCATCGATTCAGAGCTATCCATTACAACACTCCAACATCGAGCTTCCTTGCTACATCTGGAGTCACCTGGATATCCACTCCATCAACTCGAGCCATCCATCATACTCCATTGAGAGCCAACGTGCCCATTCACTAGGAACATGCTCCCCAACAAGTCAACGTGCAACAAGCATGTGTTCTATTTGCTTACATCACCTTGCAACGGGCACACCCCATCACCTACACAATTGGATTTCTCGCTCCATAGAGTGTTCTCCATACAAACCCATTCATGGCGCGTCGAGAGTCTGCCCATAGATCGTCAGCCATAGGCTCTGATGCCACTTGTTGGGAGTTTGTACGATGCATCGATCCAACCATCACTTTCACTGCACCGGCATGCACAAGGCCTAAACTTTTGGGGAGTATCCATGGAGTCCACCACATTCGTTAGGCCCAATATACATTAAATGACCCATATCCACTTAAAAGGCTAAGCTTTGTAAGTGGTGAGTCACCCAATTGTATATTAAGGTCTAACCATCTTTATATTTTTCCAATGTGGGACCTAACCTTCACACATGTTCCAACACTCTACATCTCTGCTAATCACAATCTTATGAGTAATTGGATTGTAAAGCTTATAAGCTTTTGAGCTTGAATCATAGCCAACAGAAACATACTTCTCACTCTTTGAATCAAGCTTTGACCTTTTTTCATCTGGGACATGAACATATGCAATGCTTCCAAAAATTTGCAGATGTGATACATTAGGCTTCATTCCACTCCACACTTCTGCGGTGTCATGTTTTCTACAAGGACTCCTTGAAGGACACCGATTTGACAAATACACTGCACAGTCCAAAGCTTCTTTCAAAAATTCTTCTGGCATTCTACCACTCCTTAACATGCTCCGCGCCATATCCAAAATTGATCTATTTTTTTCTCTCGGCAACACCATTTTGTTATGGCGATCTTGGAATAGTTAAAGGACGATGAATTCCATTCACTTCACAAAAATTCTTAAATTCATTAGATGTGAATTTGCCTCCTCTATCGGATCTCAAAGCTTTAACTTCATAGCCACTTTGTTTCTCAACCAAAGCTTTAAATTTCTTAAAAACTCCAAAAGCTTGTTATTTTTCTTTTAGAAAATAAACCCAACTTTTCCTGCTAAAGTCATCAATGAAAAGCAGAAAATACTTGCTCTTACCAAAAGATACTGGTTTGATTGGACCACAAATGTCGATTTGAACAAGTTGAAGTGGCTCCATAGCTCTCGAAATTGATTCTTTTGGGAAAGGCTTCCGGGATCGCTTACCAAATTGACATCCCTCGCATAACTAATCTAGATGGTTAATAGAAGACAAGCCATGTACCATATTCTTTTGAGCCATCATTTTCAGTCCTCCAAAGTTCACGTGTCCAAGCCTCACGTGCCAACCCGTGACATATCTTGCACACTTGCTTTCTAGCACTTGGTGACATCAATTTGAGGATTTAACGAAAAGTCGAAAACATCCGATTCTTCGTCATGGAAACCTTTGCAATCAAATTATTTCTTTCATCTTTTAAGGAGAGACAACAATCCTTCATGAGAATTTCATAACCTCTTTCCAAAAGTTGACCCAAGCTCAAAATATTATTCTTCATTTTTGCACTAAATACACATGATTGGAACTTTTGAGGAGTCGCCAAAAGTGACACATCCTTTCCACGTCTCATCAAGCTCTCGAAATTTGCTTTCATCGCCGCACATGTGATTACTAGCACCATTGTCAAGGTACCACAAATTTTCTCCCAACTCCTCATTTTCTTTGGCCGCAAATAGCAAAGTTGGTCCTGTTTCAACCTCTTTTTCTTCAACAAGATGAGCTTGCTCTTCAACATGGTTATTGGCATCTTCACATTCCCAAGAAAAATGTCCATATTTGTGACAACTGTAACATTCTACTTGAGACTTGTCATACCTCCTTTGATTCAAATGGATATCTCTTCTCAACCTCAACTTCTTCCTCCTCCATGGGACCTTGATGACGAAAATTGATTTCTTTCTGCGTAGTCATTATTGAAAGAGCCAATATTGCCTCTTTCTCCTTCTCCATGTCCACGACCACGTCCTCGTGCTTGTCCTTGACCTCTTTGGGTGTTTCCACCTTTATCATAATCTCTCTCCATTTCCTTTGAAGGAGAGTTTTGCTTGCAAAGCATATTCCAATGCTTCATTTTCAATTTTCTTAAGCCTTTCTTCATGAGTTTTCAATTTTCGTCGGTCAATCGTCAGACTCCAAGTCTTTTGACTATTCAATAGCAACCACAATATGTGCAAACTTTGGTCGTAATGACCGAAGAATTTTCTCCACCATGCGAGCATTTGCCACATTTTTGTCATATCGCTTCATCTGATTCACAATAACTAGCATTCTTGTGAAATAATCCGAAATAGGCTCCGACTCTTTCATGCGACGGGCTTCAAACTCTCCTCTAAGAGTTTGAAGACGCACTTTCTTCATTTTGTCAACTCCTATAAACTAATTTTGGAGGATCTCCCATGTCTTTTTCGCGGTGGTTTCACTGGCCACTTTTTTGAACATCGAATCATCCAAGCCCTGATGGATGAGAGTAAGAGCCCTTCAATTCTATCCTTCCTTCTTAACTTCTGCAAGGCATCCTTTTCAGTAGCATTCAAGGTTGAATTGTCTTGTGGCTCTACATTTCCTTTTTGTACAACTTCCCAAACATCTTGCGAACCAAGAAGAGCCTTCATTCGAATTTACCAGTTGTCGAAGTTGTCTTTGATAAGCCGAGGATATTGAAATCCTATCAAGCCATTCACCATTTTGGCTCTGATACCACTTTGTTGGAAAACTATCCAAGATTACCGCAAGATATTGTAGAGAAGAGAAGAGGAATACTTTGAACTCAACTCTTTTATTCCACTTACTTCAAACCATGAAGTACATCAAGTACTTGTAGGCCCCAATGGATAATCAAGAATTAAATGAACTCCTAAATCCAAAGCATCATACGTGAACCTTCCTAGATACATTCACCTAAGAAAATGAACAATCATAATGTGCGTAACTAACGAAGAGACATAGAACTCTAAGAGACACTCTAGAACTGTGTAAAAAATTTAAAAGACACGAGTCAAGTTTATCATTTTAGCAATTTTATCTGATTGAGGAAAACATGGTGAATTTATCATGTTGACATTACTTGAACAAATGACTCTCTATGGGTAAAAAAAATACTGCTTTGCTGAATGTGTGACTTATTTTCTGAACGAATGACTCTCTATGGGCAAAAAAAAGTGTTGTTGAATGTGTGAAAAATGCTTTGTTGGATGTGTGTGACTTATTTTCTGAACAACTGACTGTCTATGGTTCAAACTGCTGAACAAATTACTCTCTATGGGTAAAAAATGTGTTACGTGTGAACTATTTTGTTATATGGTAAATTTTATTTTCTGAAATCTTTCATGTGTGGTACGCTTCTGTCGTTACCAGAGTGACACAACAATTGAGTAAGAGTGCTCGTTGAGACTAAAGTTTCACCATCTAATTAAGGTTTCAACATTGAACCATGAAATCTACCATGACTTGGGATGGATTTGTATCTACACAAAAATTATGGTAAAACGCAAGTGCATAACATAATCATGATAAATCTATAGCAGTACTCTAAGTTTTACGATGTATCATGGTAAAAATATTTGCATTTGTGACATTAATTAATTCGAATACCAAGCTATTTATTTTGGAAAACAAAGAAACAGTCTGTGTCAAATGTTTTGATTTCCCACCACTATTTCAAAAACTTGCTAATCATCGGTATTCGTGATTAATACCATCCCACTAAGTTGGAAAACAATATGTATTTATATTTATGTCTGTCTTAATGAAAGGATAAAAAGGATAAATCACGTGTAAAAAAGACATATACACTACCTCAAAAAAAGTGGTATGCCTGAAATCAGAACCATGATTTAATAATACAAATAATCTATTTATTTTGAATTATTTTCATCAGTAGTAGTAAACTTTCCAAAGTTGTTCAATGTAATTTTTACCTTGTAAATTTCTCTTGCCAAGGGTAAGGCTAGGGCTATAAACAAACCGATCAGCTTGAGGCTTGGCTCGACTCGTTTAGTAATCAAGCCGAACTCGAGTTCTTACTCGAGTTTTAGGCTCGTTTAGTGACCAACCAAGCTTAACACTGTAAAGCTCGGCTCGTTTGTAGATGGCCATAAGCTCTACTTATTAGTAAATATACTTGGCTTGGCTCGATTATAGCCGAGCTGGGCTCGAACTCAAGATTTTGACTCGTTTAATAAACAAGCCGAGCTCTGCTCGATTCATTTACACCCTTCGACCCAAGGCTAATACTAAGAAAAACCTAAAGCAAAGTACAAATATTCAATCTATTAAAAAGCTCAAAAAAATTGGTTTAGACCAAACAATATTTCCTTACCATAGAATCCACCCTTAGCCAGTGAACTCAAGAGACGACGACCCAGTTCTTCATCGAAAGGATTCGGGTCCCCACTCACCTTGGTAACTTCCAACAAGAAACTAACCATCTCCCTATTGCCTCGCGTAGCCGCCAAGTGCACAGGAAGTGTTCCATCCTTAGCGTTCCCAATATTGGGCAAGTCCGGGTTTTTACGCACAAGCCACCGGGCCGCCTCATTGTTATGGCAAGCCACTGCCTCGTGGAGGGCGGTCTCACCATTGATATCTGGCCGCGCTACCTCGTCTGGCGACATCTTGGCCAATAGCATGCCCACAAAATGGTTTCTCTTTGACGAATGGACGGCCCACATGAGTACCGTTTCTGAGTCCAATGAAATGGCCTCCCCAACTGCTCCCGGTTCTCGTTCTAAGAATTTCTTGGCCTCTTCCCAGTCACCGTTCAGGACGGCTTTTTGCAAGGGCAAGTACCAGCTTGCCGCCCTTTCGTCTTCAAATTCTATCACCAAACACAGAGATAAAGATATTAAATTTTCGTCCTATTTAGTTTGAATGCTTAAGTTTTCATCTTTACATTCAAAAAGCCAAATACTACTCTTATTAATTAAAGACTTAGTTCTATCTAATATTTCCGATTTACCCAAAAAAAAATAAAAATTAAAGACTTAGTTAAATTGCAGCTATATATCTATCCCTACAGCCTCCCATTATTAAACACCATTAATTATTACTCCCTCCGTTTCTAAATAAGAGCCACACTTTCTCTCTCTTGCCATTTTTCAAATAAAAAAATGAAGTACTTCCGTGTATCATTTTTTGAATTTTTTTGCACCGAATTAAAGTACTTAGTCGAAACTACTTCATCTTTTGATTTGAAAAATGACACGATTTTTCGTAGTGAACTATTATTTTGGAACGGAGGGAGTACCTTACATACCAATTCCAGCATATGATAAATTTGACATATAGTTTATGGTAAATTTGTTTTTGTTATACGTATGTATTTGTCATAGTTATTAGAGTTAAAGATAATTTTGTCGTTGTTTATGATAAATCCATGATAATTTTTTTTATATATTGGATAAATTTGTTACTATAACTGTTTGCGATTTTAAGACAAATTCGTAATATAAATTATAAATGGCGGTCGATTGTGATAGATTCATCGAACAAAATGAATGAAAATATTTTATTCTATGTGAAATGTGATAATTTTTTTTTTATATAAATTTGCATATACGATGAATTTATCGCAATGGACCGTTGGTAATTGACTTCACAAATTTAGCGTAAAAGCAAAATATGAGGATAATGCATTACCAGGTTGATCATCAGGGGAGGACTCATCATAGTCAGAGGACTCATAGTGAGTGGACTCATAGTGAGTGGATTCATGGTCAGAGGAGCCAAGTGTTTTGTGGATCGCAATCCAAACCTCTCGAGCAGTTTCCAAGCGCACCAGTTTTCGCTGCATTCTCTCTTTTACCATCAGAAATATCCATCCCCTAACTAGAATGTCGGATCTTTTCCACGACCAGTATGCTTCTTCGTCGTCCTCCTTCCTCGGCGGCTGAATGGTGCCGTCAACGAAGCCACGTAGTCGATGACTCTCGATTAAGTCGAGCATTCGTCGCTCCCACACACAGTAGTTTTTTCGGCCGAGTTTTATGGGGACGAAGTTTGCCACCTTGACTTCCAACGGACATGGGTATTTCACGGCGGAGGAAGAAGTGGAAATTTGGCTCGGTGGAGATGCCATTATTGGCGTGGTGGTGGGGGCTGTTTCCGTAGGTTAATTAACTTGTGTCCCATCCGAGGCACCCATTTAATGTCGAGCTGGTTTCAATTCGGCTCATTTGCAGCTCTACACACTGTTATAGTTTTATTCTCCCACTGGACCCAAAATCTTTCTCTTTTCACTTTTCGGCACAACACGCAATGCCATAGTTTTTATTCTTCTCCAACTCGACAAGTCTGCCCTTGGAAGATGGACCCTCTCTCTTCTCTTTTCAGTCATCAATTTTTTTCCTCGGCTTGATTCAGCTCGTTGCAATCTTACGCACTGTATAGATTTGGGGTTGCTGCTGTGCAGCCCCCGCATAGCAGCTGTTGTGCACCATCTGAGCCGTCCGTTGCTCGGATGTACGGCCCAGATTTCATCTTGCACGCACGACAACTTACGGTTCGGATGCAAATGTGCTGAGGTGAAATATGGGCCGCCCACCCGAGCAACGGACGGCTCGGATGGTGCACAACAGCTGTTATGCGGGGTTTGCTTTTTAATCATGAAGTATGTAGAGGGCCCAACTTATCAACTTTGATTTGTGCTTTCGGAAAATATTTTGCACTAATCAAAGTTGATAAGGCACTTACTGGCACTTTAACAACTTTTTTTAACAGCAATAAAAGATTTTAGTAATCAAATGTAAGAGTTACAAAAGATTAAAAGGACAAAAGAAACGACATCACAAACAAAAGAATAGAATCCCAACAAGGTTGTCACCCTACCCTCTCGATAATCATATGCCACTTAAGCCTTCAAATAATCATAGTTGGCAAGCTACCAATCAAGCACTTTAGCAACTTGTATTATTACGAAATTTTAAAAAAACAATAATTAAAAAAATTAACAGTTTGGGTCATAATAATATCTCTTAATGACTTATTTAAAGAGTGTAAATGAATTAAAACAAATCTTAAATGCTTTTCGGAAAGAAAAAAAAAGGCAGCAAAGTCCAAGACAAGCTTGACTTTACGATTCACAACATGCAATAATATAAGGGCCCGATTGGCTGTGGGTTTAGATGGGGGTATAAGTTATACCCCCTCCCCTTATCCCAGTCCCACACATTAGTGAAGGGTTTGGCAATTTTTTGGGGAGGGGTATAACTTATACCCCTCCAGATTAATATCCCTCAATACCCCCTGGAGGGGTACTAATTAATAACAGGGGGGAGGGGTGTTATTGTTTAGTACCCCCCAATACCCCAAGTAAAATTACTCCACTACCCTCCCTTATCCCTCTTGGCTTACCCCTAAAATTCGTTCACTGTTTAAAATGAAAAACCGAAACCCATTTTGAATGTTTACGAGCCATTGCAATTTTCTTTGGATAAAAAAATGAAGTACTTTCGCGGTTATTTTTTTTTATTTTTTTACACCAAATTAAACTATTAATCGAGATCTTTAATTTGATACAAAAAAGTTTGAAAAATTTTATACTTTAAGAATTCGACATTGTTGACTTGCATTTCAATATCCTTCGGGTAAAAAAGTAAAGTATTTTCGCATTAAATTTTTTTATTTTTTTTGCACCAAATTGAACTACTAATTGAGATCTTTAATTTGATACAAAAAATTTAAATTTTTTTATACTTTAGAATTTGACATTATTGGGGAATAACATAAAAATTACTACTAATTAGTTATTATAAGTAAAAAACGCATAGTTAGAAGAAAAAACAAGCAAAAAAATTAGGTGGTAGCAACATTATTAAAATGAATAATTAAAAAAATAATTAAATATTTTAATTTTAGATATAGTTAATAAAAGTAATTATTATATCATATTTATTGAAAAGTATAATTAATTTAATTAGTTTGTATTTATGTATTTATTTTATCGTAATATTTAATATTACCCATGCACAAGGGCAAATAAGTCATTTGCCCGCTTTTTACATCATCCACCCAATTTTATCCTCCTTTATCACAAATTCATCCAAACCACGTACTATTTAATCCTCCCTCAATAAACATCACATCAATGTGGGTCCACCCTTACTAACTAATACCCCTTACTATCTTATCCCCCTTACTATTTAATCCCACCAAAACTTATCCCGCATCCAATCGGGGCCTAAAGGGATAAACCTGGGGGTACAGAAGGTAAGGGACAGAAATGGTACAAAGCGCGTTTGGGGACCCACTTTTGGGTCTCATACGAGTGATCCGAACCGTTCATTGTTCTTAAAACATTTTTCCGAGGGGGCCCGCAAAAAATCAGCTCAATCGGACAGTTAGAAGTGCATAAATCAAAGTCCCAGGGTTCCAAATCATTTGATTCACGCACTTCTAACCGTCCGATTGAGTTGGTTTTTTGTGGGCCCCTTCGGAAAAATGTTTTAAGAACAATGAACGGTTCAGATCACACGCGTGGGACCCAAAAATGAATCCCCGAGAGCGCTTTGTACATTTTCTGTACAACTTTTTCTGTACCCATAGCAGGGTCCCTGTGTATGTAAGATATATGTACAGATACTGAAAACACTTACAAGGTCAAAAGATAAAGAAAAAGAAAAAGGAAAAGAAATGAACTTATCTCTTTAATTGATGCCACTGTCTTGTCGTCGTAGCTACCAGTTTGACTGGGGCCAAAGGTTTGTGTGCACAGTATGGGTGCTGTGCACTTGATTTGAGTTTTGTTGTTTGGTCCAAATCGTTTATTTTGTTCGTCTCGTTAGGATGTGGTCTACGAAAAAAAAATTGATTGGACATTGGTAATTATTTGATTAGTGACTTATAGGCGCGTAATTATTTACATTAGTGCCCCATAGTTTATCATTATTAAGTCCATTTATATTATTACTTGGAGTTTAATACGTTGCTTTAGTAATTATAGGTATTTGGAAGTTTTGATATAAAAAATGCGCAAAGTCAAACGTTATTTGGTACCAAGCAAAGCCCATGGTCACAATTCAAGTGTATCTACTCGTGCTGCCTCTTTCAAGGCACAAGGAAGCAAACAAAATTATTACTATTATTTTTTTTTCTAGGACTTACCAACTTTCGATTTTCAATTTCCATGCCTCAAAACTTATCCTTCCACAGTTAAACGTCACAACTTGGACTTTTACACTTCACAAAAATGAAAACGGATACGTTGGGTATACAATGGTACAACCTGCGGCCCCTTAAATTAGACTTGGGAGTGCAATGCTGTGCTTCATGCTAAGTACTCCTATCAAATGGGCATGAAGTGACATGGGCCAGCAACCAAACGGTGGATATTGGGCTTTTGACAAACCGGTCCCGTTTCGTCCCCATCATTCCTTCCAAAACCTCCGCGCCTTTTTGGGTTTCTGATTTAGAAAAAGTTATCCCATGTGGATGGAACATTACTTGTAGTGTCCGTACTCATGTATCATTGGTTAATATTGTGGGGCCCGTTATCTTTTGTTAGTGGTTTGAGCAACAAATTGACATTTGTCATTTGATGAGTGGTGGAGCATTGTTTGAAAACCACCAAATAATATCTTCTAGTAATAACCTTTTCTTTCTCTCTCTAGAATTGTTGTTCACGTACATATTCTTATCCATACATTTACGGAAAAGGCTACAATACACACCCCTTATTTGGGCGTGTATGATACACACCCCAGTAAAAGTTACGAATTTTTTGGAAAAGTTACGAATTTTTTGTAAAAGTTACGAATTTTTTTTCAAAAGTTACGAGACACACTAAAATGTTACGAATCATATAAAATGTTACGAATCATATTGCTGAAAAGTTACGAAAAACTAAAAAATGTTACGATTGTCGATGAGGTGGCACAATCTGAACAATACAATAGGTGCATATGGTACACCTAAATAAGGGGTGTGTATTGTAGCTATTTCCTACATTTACATACATAAATATATATAGCTTATATATTATTAAAACTTTAAACAATTATAACTTTTGTTATGCATATGAAAAAAATTTAAAAAATATATATTTGAAATCTACTCGATGAGATCTTTGAAACAAGATCAATTTTGAATATGAAGTTGTGTGCATGTAAAAAAGTTATTTTATACACATTAATTAAGAATTCACAACAATTTTGAACAATTCACACCCTCGAAAATAAAAGAATTCATACATCACAACTCACTCTTCAAAATACGCAAGTCACACCTCAAAAAAAAGAAAAAAAAAACCGCAAATGTAGAATTCGCACATCACAACTTAGTTCCCAAAATATACAATTCACACCACCAAAAAGGAAGAATTCACACCCCTCTAATGTAGAATTCACACCCTCCAAATATAAGAATTCACACCTCTCAAATTTAGAATTCATTCATCACAACTTACTCCATAAAATACAAAATTCACCCAAAATAAAAGAATTCACACCCTCAAAATGCAGAATTCACACATTCCAAAATAAAAAAAATTCACAACCCTTTTGAACAATTCACACACTCCAAAATGAAAGAATCCACACCCCTCAAGTGCAAAATTCATACATCTCTACACAATTCACACTCTAAGAAATCTTTTTTTTGTGTGCATAATTTCATATCCAATATGGGTCTTGTTTGATAGATGTCGTCGAGTAGGTTCTAATAATATTTTTTTTTTCAAAATCGGTTATATAAATTAAAAGTTATAATTATTTAAAGTTCTAAAAATAAAAAGGTGAGAGAGAGAGAGAGAGAGAGAGAGAGAGAGAGAGAGAGAGAGAGAGTGTGTGTGTGTGTTGGCAGTAGAAAGAGAGAGGGGATGCTATTATGATAATAGACAGAGAGTGAGTAGGCAGAATTGGGGGCTGGTTAATTGAAGCATGCATGACAGCTTCTCCATGCACACGGGCACAAGACCTAGGGAGAAGTGAAAGACAAAATGGGGTTTGGATGGAAGTCCCACAAAAAGTGGGGACGGCCTGAAATTTCCCGTTAATTGAAAGCATTGTGGACTCTTGGGCCCACTATACATCAAAGTAGGTTTTCCTGTGAGATATGATTGCCACGCATAATGAATGAAGGAGAACCTATAAAGGCATGGTTACTCATAGAATTTTGACATTTGGATATACCAGATCGCATTGTCAAGAGGTATGAGGCACACTTTATAACCAAAGGCTATACTCAGATGTAAGGGGTTGTGTGGATCCTGCCATGAGGCTCTCGACTTTGATTTGGAGTCGCCACTCAGGTTTAAGAATAGTTATCTGAGAAACTTTTGGAAAAAGGTGACTTCTGTGCCGTGTTTTTAAAAAGGCTTTGTTACCGGTCATCACAACCAAAAGATTTAGGTCCGGAGCCAGATTACGGGAGGCGAAGGGTTTTATGGCCACTCTCGCCCAACACGAGGATTGGTCTCTTCTTTAATATTGTTCGTGGGAATTTACGAAAGTATTTTATTATTGAACTTTGTCCATGTAAAGGGGATGGGGGGGATGATTGACAGTAAATAATATGAATGCAAGATATAATTTTCAATCTCGTGGGTCCCTTCAGTTGCCTTAGAAGACCCTCCGAATGCCTCGTTTCATTGATATCGAATTTTGGAGAAATTTTCAACAGTGATTGGCCATGAAAAGCATAAGATAGGCCTTGTTCGTTTCCCTGTTTAGTTTTAGTTTTAGTTTTGATGACATCATCATTTCCCTCATTTCTCTCTCTATATCTCTCCACTCATTACACCTGCTGACATCATCAAAACTAAACTAAACTATATAACCAAACACAGCACTTGTGGTTTGGTGACATAAGTTAGGATGTTGTAATGTCTTTAGGGAGACTTATTAATTGCAAGAGTTATGCATATATAGCTCCACACACATTGACATGTGAATATGCATGAAGGTAGTTATATGTAGCAACTATGGATAAACATAATCAGGGACATGTGAATTAAGAGGAAGATACTAATGCTGTGTTTGGTTAGATAGTTTAGTATTGTTTTGATGATGTCATCAGGTGTAATGAGTGGAGAGAGATAGAGAGAGAAATGAGGGAAATAATGATGTCACCAATACTAAAACTAAAACTAAACTGAGAAACGAGCATGGCCTAAATATTTTGCTCATCGATAAGATGGGTTTTTGTTCATTGGGAAAGTTGCGCCAATGGGCTCTCCATTGTTGATTCGACGATGAATTGCGCAACAAATGGGGCGAATTAATCCTTTGGATTATTGACCAAGCAATTAAGTTGTCACCTCCCTTGAATATTTTTATAGATGGGTATTTCAGATACATGGAATTCTATTTTATTTATTGTACTTAGAGAGGGAGAAATACCTGGAGTTAAAACTAATGAGCAGCAGGGGTGTAATTGGTTATCAGCTATCCAAACGTCACATTGTTACAGGAAATTGTGTATATGGGGACATTTCTTGTTCATTAATTTGTTTGTAAAACAACTCATATCCAAACTCTAGTTGTTTCTTAAACTCTAATTTTTTATTTCTTTCCTTGCAGGTCGTGGCCATGGCAGGGGATATGGGAATCGTGGAAGGGGTCGTGGTTTTATATCTAATGGGCCCAATTATCCAGCTGCTGGAGATGCATAATCCCGGTCTCCTTTGGACAAAATGCCTAGTTTCTTTTTTTTTTTTTTTTTGGTACTTCGGAAGAAAAACAAACAAGAACAAAGAAGATTACAAGAGCTAAATAACAGGGATAAAAGGGAAATTAATCCCTGAAGTGGCTAGTGCCCATTGCATCCTGAATGATGAAATGGCGAATCGACTGAGGCGAATCTTCAATGACAACAAGATCTTGATCTTGTTCCGCACCCAAGTGCGCAATGTGGTCAGCACATTGGTTGGCCTGGCGAAAAATATGAGCAAGTGAAGAACTTGTGCGAGCTAGGAGGCTTTTGGCATCAGAAATAAGAGCTATGAGGGGATGATCTACATTAGGCTCTCCCATTATCAATTGGACAGCAATGGTAGAGTCAGATTCTATTGCAATATTGGAGTAGCCTTTTTCAAGCATTATAGTAAGCCCACGGTAAATAGCCCAGATTTCGGTCTCCAAACTCGAAGTGCATGAAAGCTTCCCATAGAATCCGGACAGCCACTGGCCATGGTGATCTCTAAAAATCCCTCCAAATCCAGCTTTGTTGTTGTTGTCAAAGAAGCATCCATCTGTATTGAGTTTGACACCCGCTGCACAAGGAGGAAACCAAGAAATTAGCTGAGTGTTAGAATGGCCAATGGAGAGGATAGATTTGTTGGCAAATGCATCTGAAATTTCAGTAGCGTACACAATAATGTTTCTTATGCTGAAATGAGGATCAATATCAATGTTGTCAAAACTTTTTTTGTTACGATCCTTCCATATTTGCCAAAGAGAAACGGCAAAAAGGGTGCTCCAAGAAACATTAAGGTTGCTGCCAATAGACCCTTTTCTTTTGAGATTGGAAGTTATCCAATCTTGAATAGAGCCATCAAATCTATCCCTTCTCCAGTGGCTATAAGGCATAAGAAGCCACAGAGCTTTGGTTTTTTCACAATCTCGTAGGAGGTGCAAGATATCTTTATTGGTCGCATTACATCTGGGGCAAAAGTTTTCTGAAATAATCTTCCTATGAGCTCTCAACTGATTGGTGGGGATGCAGTTGTGGAGAATAGTCCAAAGGAAACCAATAATTTTCTGAGGGAGCTTTAATTTCCACAACCACTTCCACCCAATAATGCTATCAGAGTCACGATTGATGAGATCATAGGCAGAGGATACAGAGAATATGCCATTAGAAGAATGAGCCCAATGGGGACAGTCATTAGAGGTACTATACTGTGAGAGATGGATGTTGAAAATCTCATTAGAAGTTTGATCAGATATAATATGAGATATGCTACTAATATCCCAATTGCCTTGAGAATCAATAAGCTGACTAACCTTGGTTCCCTCATTGGAATGAATATCAGGATAAGTATCAATAAGGGGTTTGTCACCACACCACCAATCAGTCCAAAGGTTAACAGTATGGCCATTACCTATGGTCCATTTAATACCTTTATCAAGATGAGATCTGGTGTGAAGGATGCTTCTCCAGGTATGAGACATCGCAGTATTGGTGGGGCATTCAGAGAACTTATGATTCCTGAGATATTTACTTCTTAGGACAGAAGCCCACAAACTGGGACTTTCAATATGCATGTTCCACGCAAGTTTGGATAAAAGGGAAGTATTTTGAGTTCTGGCTTTCTTTAAACCAAAGCCTCCTTGATCCTTGTTTTTGCAAACCTTGTGCCAATTAAGAAGGTGAATTTTCTTTCTATCAATAGTGTCTCCCCATAAAAAATCTCTATTGAGTTTATCAATTCTGTTACAGACAGAAATGGGAAGCTCTAGAGTTTGCATAGAATAACTGGGGGAGGCAGAAGTGACAGATTGAATAAGCGTAGCTCTGCCAGTAATGGGCAAAGTGCTAGCTTTCCAACCAGTAAGCCTTTTTTGAATTTTTTCAATTATGTGATTGAAATGATGTTTTTTCACACGTGAGTGAAGCAAGGGAATACCAAGGTACTTGCCAAGGTCATCAGAGAGAGATATGCCAACTAGAGTGCTAAGTTGTCTAATGATGTGTTTGGATGCCCGGTCCATATCTATCTGTATTTAGGTTTTCCTTTCTTACTAATTTTACTTGTAGGAAGTTGATTGTACGCTAATTTTGCAAATTTCTCGTTTTGAATTTTCTTTGAGTTTTGGAGAGTTCTAATTTACTGTAACTGTTGACCGGCACATTCATTTATTTATCTGGTTCGATTAGTTGCCGAATTGAGAAAGTGTGGTTCTCGAAGCTCATGAGTCCTTTGCATACTCCAGATGTTATGTTTAACAGAGACCCAACTATTAAAAAAAAAACTATAAGGTACGCCATTTGGTGTATACCAATTTTTGTGGGATTTATTTCGGTGTTTCACAATTTTTGAAATCGTTCGATTTGTTCAAAGCATTATTTTAAGTTCTCTGCAGAAAATCAGCTCATTTATTTTAAGTTCTTGATCTCCAAAATCAAAGCTTGGATTTTATTTTAAGTTTAGATCTCTGCAATGTCGGTGAAATCCGATTTTATTTATCGGCACTTGCGCACACCAGGGAATGCACAACAGTACCCCTCCGGGTTATCT